>JAGDYQ010000040.1:5332668-5448048 GCA_021962125.1 Bulinus truncatus
GAGAGAGAGAGAGAGAGAGAGATGAAAGTTATATATATTTAAACTTGTAGTCATTTTATTATGAATGATTTTGTCAACTATATTCAATAAACACAGTCCCATTATATAGCATTTTCTGTAAATATGACTATGACCGGCAACACTCACGCCTCGACCCTGGATAGACCATAGTTAAATACTGAAGTTTATCTTGAATAGGTCAATGAAAAGTAAATGGTTCTATGTATTTAACGTGTATGAACAGAATGGAGAAACGTATTGATTTTTTTTTTGCCATTTAACAGCCCAAAGGATAAATTATTATTTTTTTTTATTACATAAAAAAAAAAAATTTCCGTCAGTGGGGATTCAAAACCCCAGCTGCCAATCGGCCATTACAAAAGGGGGGGGGGGCTGGGTCAGAAAAAAAGTTTGACAGTTGTTAACATTAGGGATTGAAGGGTTGAGCGTCTCTCTGTGATTTCGGTACTGTAAATTTGTATTTCAGTCCAATGCGAGAATTTGTAGAAGTTACCAATAGACGTGGCCTAATGTAATGAATGATATCTTTATAGATATAACGTACATTTTTGAAGAATTATTTTATTCAAAGAATTTCATAAACAAATATTTGTTATGTTGAGCTTGGTTATTTTTAGCTTCTGTGAATTTCCGATTATTATGATTTATTTTGTTTGATGATTTTAAAATGCTATCTGTTGTGTAAAAAAAATATAATGCAGCAGTAATTTGAATACTATTTTATTATTACTTTTTCAATACTGTAGATTCTTAAGTCTTGTGTTTAAAACAACATAAACTATTTACAACAACATAAACTATTTACAACAACATAAACTATTTACAACAACATTAACTATTTACAACAACATCAACTATTTACAACATCAACTATTTACAACAACATAAACTATTTACAACAACATACACTATTTACAACTGCTGATTCCATAAAAAAAAATATGATCGAAACAAGACGTAGGTAATAAGCCATTAATATTTTAAACCGGAAACAGTATTCTTGATTCTCCTTTATATACTCAGCAGACAGACAGACTTCAGACGATAAATATTTATATACATGTATTTCTTCTTCACACATTTTTATGATTTTTGTTTAGCGATGTCTCTGATTTTTTTTTTAAATCAAAAACCTTGTTTTGGTTTAATAAAAAATATCTGTTTAAATCTACGCATTTGTGTTCATTTCACTTACAGCTTAAAACTTACTAGAGTATTTTATTTTATAATAGAAGAGTCAACGGGGAAAAGGACATACATACATAATACTAAAGTTGATAGTATGAACTATTTACATAAAAAAAATATTGATTGTCTTAACTTTTCACTTAGAAGTTCACTTAATATTGTTTTAATTTCAATTGATGAATATTTATTTTAAAATGTCAAAGATGTAAAAAAAAAAAGATATCGGCAACGCATGGAATAAAAAAAAAACTCGATATTTTTGATATTATGACCATGGAATTTTTCTGATGGCTTCCTTTATGTCAGAGGTTCTCAAATTTTCTTATGACTGTACCACTGTACCAATGTACTACTGCACCACTGTACCACTGTACCACTGCGACAGCTGTACTAATGTACTACTGTACTACTGTACCAATGTACCAACGTACCACTGTACCACTGTACCACTGTACCAATGTACCACTGTACCAATGTACCATTGTACTAAGGTACCAATGTACTACTGTACCAATGTACTACTGTACCAATGTACTACTGTACCAATGTACCACTGTACCACTGTACCACTATACCACTGCACCACTGTACCACTGTACCACTGTACCAATGTACCACTGTACCACTGTACCACTGTACCACTGTACCACTGTACCAATGTACCTATGTACTAATGTACTACTGTACTAATGTACCACTGTACCATTGTACCACTGTACCACTGTACCACTGTACCACTGTACCACTGTACCTTAAAGGTTGTGTTAAAGTATGCCCGCGTGTACACCCTCAAAACTTGATTGGCGAATGAATTGACTTAGTTTTATAAAAGAATGTGCAAACTTCTGGAATGTGATTCTTGGGTACGGTGGTTTGGACAACTGGGTAAAACATATATTTAGATAATGTATACAGTTTACATAGATATATTTACATGATATAGACAGTTTACATAGATATATTTACATGATATAGACAGTTTACATAGATATATTTACATGATATAGACAGTTTACATAGATATATTTACATGATATAGACAGTTTACATAGATATACTTACATGATATAGACAGTTTACATAGATATATTTACATGATATAGACAGTTTACATAGATATATTTACATGATATAGACAGTTTACATAGATATATTTACATGATATAGACAGTTTACATAGATATATTTACATGATATAGACAGTTTACATAGATATATTTACATGATATAGACAGTTTACATAGATATATTTACATGATATAGACAGTTTACATAGATATATTTACATGATATAGACGTTTTATATGGATATATTTACATGATATAGACGTTTTATATGGATATATTTACATGATATAGACGTTTTATATGGATATATTTACATGATATAGACAGTGCAAAGGTATTATTTTATTATTTTGTGGAGCTGTCCGGATCATAGTTTTTATGTAACTGACTGGAGATCCGGGTTTTTTTTGATGTTTCCGGAAGGAAGTTAGAGCAAGTTATCTTTGAGAGAGGACGTTGTACCTATTTTGATGTTGTTAGAGATTTTTTTTTTGTAATCCGACATGATTATATGGATATATGCAGATAATATGCATAATGTTTATTCGGTATACATAGATGATAGTGGGACGGTTGGGCCAGAGGTGTAGTTACCCGACTGTCGACCTGAGAGACCTGGGTTCGATCTTCGGTGAGAGCCATGGCAATTTTTCCAGTTGTAGTTTGTTTCCAAATCGTCCCACAAGTCCACCCAGCTTTAAATGAGTACCTGACTTAAGTTGGGGAAGTAAAGGCGGCTGGGCGTTGTGCTAACCACACAATCCATTTTATATACCTAGGTTATAGAAAGGGATGAATTCTACACTTCATTTGCCTTGGGCTAAAGGGAACTTTACTTCCATACATAGATGATATACATACAACGGGTATATGTACATGATATAGAAGTTGTTTATATGGGTTTATACTACACACAGGTCACAAGAATTGCCGAAAGGAAACTCTCAAAATGAAATATACTGCTAACAAGTAGAGGCTATGTCGATATGTTATCTATATTTATTACACTTGGACAATGCCAAACCCACAACCAAAAAGCTGGTTCATGCTCCAGTAATCACCCTTCCTTTAGTCTTGAGTCGATGGTACTACTAGATAAGTTCATACAATATTTTAACCACCCTAGACCAACTCTCGCGTTTCACCGGGTCGTTTGCCGTATCTTTTCGTTCATAAGTTGATAATTAACGATCGAGTGATTGTATTCTTTTTTTAAAAAGTCATTTTTACTACAACATTTCTGGACTATGTAGAACCATCAAAGTTTTATTTATTATAACAAACGAAGATGTAGGCATATATACTGGTGTTTTGCCTGACACATTGGTGTGTCGGCCTACTATGTATGCGTCAAACAAGGGCATAAACATTGTTTATAACTAAAAGGGGCGTGTACCATGTAATAGGGGCGGATACACACTCAAACACAAATATATATATATATACACACACACACACACATATATATATATATATATATATATATATATATATATAAATTGGAGTTGAATTAGTATTTATAATGTTTGTTGTATGTATGGTAAACTAAATTTAATAACATCAGTTGTTTTTTAAAGACATTTGACATTTGAACGCACTAAGTTAAATTGAAACTTGCATATTAGAACACATCTCGTTCTAGCTATCTTTGAAAAAAAAAACTATATTTTTAAATGTTGATTTTCGAATCGCATTTGAAAATTGCACGTATTATTTTAAGTGGGTAGTGTTTCTACATTTCTTGCAGAACTTAACGATATACTTTTATCAAAGGACAGTTTTAGCATGCACATTGTAAATTGAATATGTCATATATATACATATATATATATATATATAACACAAATTGGAAATTGATTATGATATATATATATATATATGTCATAATCAATTTCCAATGTGTGTGTATATATATACATATATATATATATATATATATATATATATATATATATATATATATATATATATATATAGTAAGAAAATCTCTTATTGTGGGGTGATAATAATTTAAGAGTTACTACAATACACAGTGCGTGGATGGATAAAGTCGAGTGATAAAATTCTCAACTGTCAACCAGAGGGTTACTGATTCAATCTCCAGTGAGGGTCAATGGAATTTCAAGTCATGGATAAAGCGCCCATTGTATCTCCTGTGCTACACCACCGGTTGTGCCAGGAATAAAAGAATGGTGCCATAAAAAAAGACCGATTATTACTTTAAGTGAGCGAAGAGATTTCATCTCATACTTACAATGACTTCAAACACACCGTACGCAGTAAGGTCTAGTTTTTGTTTCTGCGGGATATACTGTTCATAAAATGTCGCTTTATGGCATCACCGGAACACACCGTACGCAGTAAGGTCTAGTTTTTGTTTCTGCGGGATATACTGTTCATAAAATGTCGCTTTATAACTTTACAAATGCAGCCAGCCGTGGGTTAAGATGACACAGATTGTCAAATCGCATTTCAAAATTGAAACGTTTCTATAAAAGAATATTTCTGAATGATCTACTTAAAATTTCATTATAAAAACTTCAAACATAGTTGCATTAAACGAGTTGGTTAATAGAGTGAAAAAAATGTTGAAACAAACACATATAACAAAACCAAATGTCAACGATGATAATATTTTGCGCCACTGAATAGGCAAAGATAACTCATAAAAGTTTTATTCTTAAAGAAGTGAGTTTTATCCCCTGACTAATTTATTAAGCAATAACAACAAATTGTGGTAAAAATTTATTTGAACCAGGTATAAAACAAATTAGTTTTAAATAATAATTATGGTTTAATTGTTGAATTTGTAATGATTTGTAATAATTCTTTATAACACGGATATAACAAAAAAATCATAGTCTGCATGATCAGGACAACAATCTACACATAAATGTATAGGACACATGACAACTATCTACACAGAAATATATAGGACACAGGACAACTATCTACACATAAATATATAGGACACAGGACAATTATCTACACAGAAATATATAGGACACATGACAACTATCTACACATAAATATATAGGACACAGGACAATTATCTACACAGAAATATATAGGACACATGACAACTATCTACACAGAAATATATAGGACACAGGACAATTATCTACACAGAAATATATAGGACACAGGACAATTATCTACACAGAAATATATAGGACACAGGACAACTATCTACACAGAAATATATAGGACACAGGACAATTATCTACACAGAAATATATAGGACACTTGACAACTATCTACACATAAATATATAGGACACAGGACAATTATCTACACAGAAATATATAGGACACATGACAACTATCTACACAGAAATATATAGGACACAGGACAATTATCTACACACAAATATATAGGACACAGGACAATTATCTACACAGAAATATATAGGACACTTGACAACTATCTACACAGAAATATATAGGACACATGACAACTATCTACACATAAATATATAGGACACAGGACAATTATCTACACAGAAACATATAGGACACAGAACAATTATCTACACATAAATATATAGGACACAGGACAACATTCTACACATAAATATATAGGACACATGACAACTATCTACACATAAATATATAGGACACAGGAAAATTATCTACACATAAATATATAGGACACAGGACAATTATCTACACAGAAATATATAGAGGACACAGGACAACTATCTACACATAAATATATAGGACACAGGACAATTATCTACACATAAATATATAGAGGACACAGGACAACTATCTTCACAGAAATATATAGGATACTTGACAATTATCTACACATAAATATATAGAGGACACAGGACAATTATCTACACAGAAATATATAGGACACTTGACAACTATCTACACATAAATATATAGGACACAGGACAATTATCTACACAGAAATATATAGGACACTTGACAACTATCTACACAGAAATATATAGGACACATGACAACTATCTACACATAAATATATAGGACACAGGACAATTATCTACACAGAAACATATAGGACACAGAACAATTATCTACACATAAATATATAGGACACAGGACAACATTCTACACATAAATATATAGGACACATGACAACTATCTACACATAAATATATAGGACACAGGAAAATTATCTACACATAAATATATAGGACACAGGACAATTATCTACACAGAAATATATAGAGGACACAGGACAACTATCTACACATAAATATATAGAACACAGGACAATTATCTACACAGAAACATATAGGACACAGAACAATTATCTACACATAAATATATAGGACACAGGACAATTATCTACACATAAATATATAGAGGACACAGGACAACTATCTTCACAGAAATATATAGGATACTTGACAATTATCTACACATAAATATATAGAGGACACAGGACAATTATCTACACAGAAATATATAGGACACTTGACAACTATCTACACATAAATATATAGGACACAGTACAATTATCTACAATAAATATATAGGACACTTGACAACTATCTACACATAAATATATAGGACACAGTACAATTATCTACAATAAATATATAGGACACAGGACAATTATCTACAAATAAATATATAGGACACAGGACAATTATCTACAATAAATATATAGGACACAGGACAATTATCTACACAGAAATATATAGGACACAGGACAATTATCTACAATAAATATATAGGACACAGGACAATATCTACACAGAAATATATAGGACACAGGACAATTATATGCACATAAATATATAGGACACAGGACAATTATCTACACATAAATATATAGGACACAGGACTATTATATACACATAAATATATAGGACACAGGACAATTATCTACACATAAATATATAGGACACAGTACAACTATCTACACATAAATATATAGGACACAGGACAATTATCTACACAGAAATATATAGGACACACACACACATATATATATGGTAACATCTACAAAGTTAAAATCGCTCCCAAGAAATTTCCTACTATACAACATTAATTGCACAACCTCTTATAAAGTTTAATTATAGAGGAATTACCATACTGGGCAGCACATCCATTGCGAACAGCCACACTGGACGAATTATTTCATACGTTATTAATGCAGCAGTCTCAGTCCGCTTTGGGTCCCACCAATGCTGGTGTGTGTGTGTGTGTGTATGTGTGAAGTCCGTGTAAGGTTGAGATAAAATCTCCTAGATCATATAAACCACTAATTGAACGGTTTTCGCAGTGCCGTTCTTTCATCCCCACCACAGTGCCGGCTTTAGGTATAGGCGATATAGGCAGCTGCCTAGAGCGGCATTATTTCAAGGGGCGGCCAATTCCAGCAAAATAAAATCAAATCAAAAATATAAAAATTAAAAATAAAATAAATTAATTTGAGAAAGTGTAGAATTAAAAAAGAGCACAAAATTGCTTACAATGGCGACAACAAATAAGTCACGTGGATTAACGGTCTTAATTTATTACATCACTATTATGACATCACTATTTTCAAAATTATTCTCTTATTTTGCAGTTAACAAAATTAGATTAAGATATAACGGAGGATCCTGCTAAATGGCCAGATATAACTGATAATATTCGTTGTTTTCATATTCAGCATGATCCAAAGCAGATCAAATTTGAGTCTGGTTATCTAAAAGATAAAAGTGGGAGATAATTTTCTAATTACCACTATGCACGCAAACTGGTTAACGGAGAAACTTTAAAAAGGAAATGGTTGATGTATTCTACGTCAGTATATAAGGTATATTGTTTTTGCTGCAGAATATATAACAGGAGTAAATCTTCCTTAGCTACACGTCGCAGGTGTGACTGGAAAAATATGTCAAGTATACTGCAGCATCATGAAAAATTTCCAGATCATTTAACCAGTTATCATGATTAAAATGAACTAAAAATGAGGATAACAAATAATGAAACTATTGGATTAAAGAGAGGTTTTCAAAGATTGCATGGACCTTCAATTAGCTTTAACATTTGAAAACAAAGATTCAGCAGACATGAATGCAACAGAACTGTGCGATGAATTATTGGCTTATACAAGGAGAATTATAGAAAAATTAAGCCCTAGAGTAATATTAGACTATCTATGTGGAATGGGCGTGGTTGCCAAGAGTAATATTAGACTATCTATGTGGAATGGGCTTGGTTGCCAAGAGTTATATTAGACTATCTATGTGGAATGGGCTTGGTTGCCAAGAGTTATATTAGACTATATATGTGGAATGGGCTTGGTTGTCTAGAGTTATATTAGACTATCTATGTGGAATGGGCTTGGTTGCTCTTTTTCCGAATGTGTACTCGGCATTGCGAATTTTGCTTACACTCCCGATAACAGTGGCGAGTGCTCAAACTCATAAAAATATATCTTCGTTCTACCATGTCTCAGGATCGTTTGGTTGGTTTAGCTACAATATCTATAGAGAAAACGATTGCAGAAGATTTGGATCTGACCGAAGTAAGTGAAGGGTTTGCCTCTGCAAAAGCTAGAAAAGCATATTTTTTCTTGAATTCTCTTCAATCTTTTTAATGCTTAATAATCCTGAAATTTCATTTTTTTTTTAATTTTTCATTACTTTTTTAACTTAGCAAAAAAAAAATTCTCAAAAATTCACAACGTATACTTAAAACTCTTTAACTTTTATAAAATTGCCAAATTTTAAAAATTTGTTATAAAGAATGAAGACCAGCAATACAACTATAAATATATCATATTTTTATTTTCATAATTTGGACTTACTTCAAAATAAATAGCATTTATAGAGTTTTCTTAGAAAAATGAAACTAAAAAGGGCGGCATTTCTGCCCTTGCCTATATCACAAAAATGTCTAAGGCCGGCACTGCCCCACCATAGACGATAGTTCAATGGCTATGGAGGTACCACGAGAGACATAGAGGAAACTGTAGTAGGACCTTAAATATCCATTGGTCCTCACCAAAGATCGAACCAGGGCCCCTCAAGAAGTGGCGTAGCGAGCTTAACTCGCGCCCGGGGCACAATACTTTTTAGCACCCTCCCTTTGGAAAACGATTTAATATTATATGTAAAAAAATTACATTTTGCGCCCCTTTGTGAGTAGCGCCAGGGGCATGATGCCCCTTCTTGCCCCCCCCCCCTTGCTACGCCACTGCCTTCAAGCCAACAGTCGAACGATTCACCACACGACTATCCGTCATCTACCAAGCGCATTCCTTACGATTTGGTCAGTAATGGTAAAGAGTAGTGAAATATTAACTTATATTTCCCGATCACTCCTCCACCTTCCGAATCCACCTCCCTGTGAGTCTGCGCGAGATCCCTCTATGCCCCACTTGACATAGTTTAGGGACCGCTGACCTTATATCCGTTGTCACTCCAGAAATTTAATGCCGCAACCGATGACGTACGAGACTTGTGAGACTTAATGTCAGCACAACGTGAAAGGGTCGTTGGTTGGGTGGGTAGGTGGGTGTGCACCAGCTAATGTACGCCTGGTCGTTGGTTGGGCCTGCGTGTTTGTGTGTGCACCAGGTACTGTAAGCCTGCTCGTTGGTCCGATGTGTGTGTGTGCACCAGATACTGTAAGCCTTGCCAATTTTTACGTCAATATATGTCTGAGATTGGGGAATTATTTCTTCTTTTTGTGACATTTTTATTATACGTGCCACATTGTTCACGTAATTCGGAATTAGTTTATCATCTGTTTAAGTATGTTCATTACTGATAGTTTATTATGTTTTAAATACGATGAAACTAAAGAAAATTATTAAAATTATATTTCCGTCACAATTCCGAATTCGAAATTTGAGAAAAGTGGAATCTGAAAAAAAATCTTTACTTTGGAATCCAAAATGCAAAAGTTTGGAATGTTTTCTGAGAAATGTTCTCCATCGCTCTGCCGTGATTTGTTGTTCTAAAAATGTTCTAAATTTAATAATGCATAAAAATAAAAAAAAAAGTTTCAAGGTTTTCATTCATTCTAGTTTGAAATTGACTACGTTAGCAGCACAAATCAATTAAAAGATAAGTCTGTCAAACTAATCATGGACTAGGTCCAATATGTGAAATTTACATTTGAAAATGATTTAAATCTGGAAAGACATTAATTCAAGCATGTTTTTCTACTGATTCAAAACTGAGTACACGAAATCATTCGTTGACCTACGTGCACTGAGAAAATAGACAATTTGAGGACTGGCCCAGTTCTTGCCCATATTTTTACAATGTCTGACAAAATGTCCAACAGGAATGTATTTGCAGCGATCGTTCTGTCAGCATTTTGCTGTCTTGTTTACTACAATTCCTCGTTTGACATGACTTCAGACTCTAGTTTTAGAGAAGTTTTAATCAGAAGGTAAGTTGTGATTTATTTATAAAGATATCCAAATGTAAGAAAAATGTCATCATTAAAAATTCTGGGTCGGTTTGGGCCGAGTAGGCGGGCTGCGCGTGTGAACCAGTTTAAAACTATAGACACACCCGTTTTCGTCATTTTCTTTTTTTTTCTGTATTAGTATGTGTTTGTCCGTTTTTCTCTGTGTTTGTCTGAATTTGTCTCTGTTTCTCCGATTTTCTCTGTGTTAGCCTGTGTTTGTCTGTGTTTGTCTGTACTTGTCTGCCTTTGTCTGTGTTTGTCCGGTTTTCTCTGTGTTTGTGTTTGTATTTGCCTGTGTTTGTCTGTTTTTATCTGTATTTATCTGTTTTTGTCTATGTTTGTCTGTATTTTTCTCTGTTTGTCTGTTTTTCTCCTTGTTTGTCTGTGTTTGTCTGTTTTTGTCTGAATTTCTGTTTTTCTGTGTTTGTCTGTATTTGTCTGTAATTGAGTTTTTTATGTGTTTATCTGTTTTTGTCTGTATTTGTTTGTGTTTTTCTGTGTTTTTCTGTGTTTGTCTATGTTTGTCAGTGTTTGTCTGTATTTTTCTGTGTTTGTTTGTGTTTGTCTGTTTTTGTCTTTGTGTGTCTGTTTTTCTGTGTTTGTCTGTATTTGTTTGTGTTTTTCTGTGTTTGTCAGTGTTTGTCTGTATGTGTCTGTGTTTGTTTTTGCCTGTGTGTGTCTGTTTTTCTCTGTGTTTGTCTGTATGTGTCGTTGTTTGTCTGTTTTTGCCTGTGTTTATCTGTGTTTGTCTATCCATTTTTAACAAAAAGAAAAAAAGATTTCAAAATAATGTAGAGTATAATACCCATGTCTTCATAAAGTATATCATAACTCAATGCCAAATACAATAATAAAATTAATGTTACGAAATATATTACAATATCAAAGTCATCTCCATTAATGAGTGAGAGGACAATATATCGAATGACGCAGTGACGAGGCGTGAGTGTCGCCGGTCTAACTTTTAGAGAAACATGTGTGGATGTTTTTATGCTACATACAAAAGACAAACGATAAAAGGCTTGGAGTTTAAAGAGACACCGGCTACATAATGAAACAATCCCTTCATATGCAGAGTTCTACACTTCATCTGCGCCAAATCCATTGCTGCAAATATACATTTTAATAAACTGGCAGACATTATCAAACACAACACATTTGTATTGTACTAAATACACAGTATGACACTGATAATTTTTTTTTTTATTCCCATGTACAGAAACTCATCGACTCTGGCTCAGTTTGAAAAATGGATAGTCGTGACGTCAATTCGTCCGCCAACAGATGACGTCAAATATCTGGCACAGTTGCCAGGTTGGCGAGTTGTTGTTGTTGGAGATGTGAAAAGTCCTGGCAATTGGAGGTAAAACTTTTATAATTTTAATCATACGGTCCGTGTTTATCTGGCAACATTCTTATAGCAGTAAGAGATAGTTTATCTAGCAACATGCTTATAGCAGTTAGAGATAGTTTATCTGGCAAATATAGTAACAGGAAGTGGTGGCTAGACGGTGACCGAGTTTGACTATCCATAAACAAACAAAAAATGGGCTGGAAACCTAATTTCTAAAGAATAGATACAACTGGCAAGTTGCAAACCGAGAACATCATAAACAAACAAATATCAAGAATTAATACATTGGCCGTTATTTTCCCAAGAAGCTCGATGAATTAAGCAAGTTACAACTGAATTCACAGAGAACTCGCAACATTAGCACTCAACAATTAATACACTTTCTAAGTCAAATATAAATACTTAAATTCTAAAACAAATTTCCATTGATAGTTTATTTCAATCGAATAACAACATCGACTGTTAATGCAAATTATGTAATTACTGAATAACTAGACCAATGAGATTTGTTTGAAAATAAATATGTGTATTCATTTTATAAATATAACATGAATGGTTGATACATATTTTAGTATTATATTAGAAAAATTTAAGATTCACATGCAAAGATGCCAAATCGTATCTTTTGAATTTATAAATGGCTTCTGTTAACATGGATTTCAACGCGTGTATCTCGAGGTATGCGGACAAAACCCCCAGCGGACAATTGTCTTATTGGATCAAAAAGTGTAAAATTTTGAAAATCACTGTTTTAGAGCATCTTACTTGGCTAAATTGGGTCCGACAGTACTTTTGTTATTTAATCCAAACCAACTATATCAAGTATGAAGTTGTTGAGTGACAGACACATTAACGAAATAATCTACATTAATAGATGATATTCATGTCAAGACACTGGACAGAATTGCGACAATAATGCCCGATATAAAAAAGTTAGATATACTTTTATTATATATAGCGATATAGGGTCGTGGTAATGGTAATATGAATTGACATATAGAGAGATAGTCAGTGTGTATCAGTTAAATAGTAACATACAGATAATTAATTATAAACATATTATTTTGTTTGTGTAAATCAACACTTATAAATTTTCTCCCCAGTTATCCGAATTGTGATTTTCTGAGCATTGACCGACAGAAACTTCTCAACTTTAAAATTAACAGTTATCTCCCATTCAAAAGTTATGCCCGTAAAAATATCGGCTACCTGTACGCAGTATTGAATGGAGCAAAGTACATCTACGAAACTGATGACGACAACAGGTAAGCAATGAATGAATACACGTCTATGGGTACAGGTGGACAATTTATAATACACGTCTATGGGTACAGGTGGACAATTTATAATACACGTCTATGGGTACAGGTGGACAATTTATAATACACGTCTATGGATACAGGTGGACAATTTATAATACACGTCTATGGCTACAGGTGGACAATTTATAATACACGTCTATGGGTACAGGTGGACAATTTATAATACACGTCTATGGGTACAGGTGGGCAATTTATAATACACGTCTATGGGTACAGGCAGGCAATTTGTAATACACGTCAATGGGTACAGGTGGACAATTTATAATACACGTCTATGGGTACAGGTGGACAATTTATAATACACGTCTATGGGTACAGGTGGACAATTTATAATACACGTCTATGGGTACAGGTGGACAATTTGTAATACACGTCTATGGGTACAGGTGGACAATTTGTAATACACGTCTATGGGTACAGGTGGACAATTTGTAATACACGTCTGAAATAATCGCCCCATGACTTTACAGCCTTCCTATTTTTAATAGAAGTTATTAAATAAGAAAAGGTTTTAATGGTACAAGTAGGGGAAGGAACATTATGTGATAAACCTCATATCCATCTCTAATCGTCGCATCCAGCACGCGGTACAAATGATTTAGTCTGTATAGTATAAAAGTCTACACTGCGTTAATCAAGTGCTTATCAGAATTTTAAGATTTTGTTTATCTCTCACATCTACAGACCTTTTGACAACCTGGAAGGTTTCATCTACAGCCACCGGACATCGGGACTGATGTATGATGGTCAGCGTGTGTTCAACCCATACCATCACTTCGGTCAGTCCACTCTGTGGCCCAGGGGATATCCGTTGTCCGAGATAGGAGCAGTCAGCAGCAAATCTTACTGGTAAACTATAACATGCTAACACAAATTTGTTTACAATTCAAGTACCACTTTCGACTATAGGAAATTCGTTGTAATCCCGACACATAAACTAACCACACACTCTTCTCTTTCCTGGCCTATATAAACGTTAGAAGTCTGATTCATAAAAAAAACAAACCAATATACATATTATGAAAGATCACACTAGTATATTCATATCCTCTGACAACACACCCCATAAATATTCATCCATCAATGTTCCGTCCCATTAATGTTCCATCCAATTATGTTCCATCCCATTAATGTTCAATCCCATCAATTTTCCATCCCATTAATGTTCCATGCAATCAATGTTTCATCCCATGAAAGCACATTCCGATCAATTTTCCATCCCACCACTGTTCCATCCCATTAATGCTCCATCCCATCATTCTTCAATTCTACCAATGTTCTATTCTACCAATGTTCCATCCCATCAATGTTTCATGCCATCAATTTCCATTTCACCAATGTTCAATTTCACAGTCGCTCCATTCCAACAATGTGCCATCCCACGAATGTTTCATTCCACCATTGTTCCATCCCAACAATGTTCCATCCCATTAATATTCCATACCAACAATGTTTCATTCCACCATTGTTCCATCCCAACAATGAGCATCCCATTAATGTTCCATCCCATCAATATTCCATTCCACTAATGTTCCATCCCAACAACGTTCCAACCCATTAGTGTTCCCTATCATCATAAGATGATGTTTAAATAATTATATTAGTGAGTCGCTAAAACGCGTTTTAAATGTGTTAAAAGACATTTTTACCTCCCCATCCGACGATACCATCCTAGCTCACTGAACAGAATTTATTCTGACTTGTTTACAACTTTAAACTACTCCAGAAAAAACACAACAAAAAAATTTCATTTTTAAACACATTAATTTTATTTCATAAAAATTTTCCTATCGTCTTTAATTTTTATTTGAGTTAGGCTGGACAGTGACTGGACAACACCGACCATACAACAAGGTGTGGTCAACGGCGATCCTGACGTCGATGCTGTTTTCAGATTAACACGGAAGTCCGTAACGTCTCCCATTAATGTGACCTTTGCCCCTACGCCCCTCTAGTGTTCGTGCCCCAGGGTGTATTCAGTCCGTTTAACTCACAGAACACGTTATTTCACCACAGAGCTTTCTGGGCCCTGCTTATACCGATGACCACAACATTCAGAATGTGCGACATTTGGCGCGGGTACTGGGCACAGAGGTTGATGTGGGAGATTGGGGACAGACTTGCGTTCTTTACAGCCAACGCCTACCAGAACAGAAGCGCCCACTCTTATCTGGAGGACGCCACAGATGAGAAGGACATGTACTTTCAGACTGAAACTTTGATTGGTTTCTTGACCAACTGGACATGTTCTCCAAGGTTCAGTTTCTTTAAATGCGTCTTGAAGTTAACTACAGACATGGCTGATAACAAATTCTGGAAGCATGAAGAAATTGATCTGACTCGCAGTTGGTTGGATGATTTGACAGAGCTGGGATATCCAGAACCTAACCGTGTAATTGAAGTTTTAACTTTGACTGATAATGATACTTTGAAGGTAGAGAGCTACAACCAGTTCCATGACGATAACTTTAATAAACCCAAGACAAAAGTTACATTTATACCATCAGAGCAAAAAGATCAAAGTGTAAAGGTTGATGTAATTGAAGAGACACCTGCACATGAGGCTAAAGATGTTTTAACCACCATGTGTCCAAACATTTCACAAACAACATGGACATTAAAGAATGACCAGTCCTCCAATTACTACCACGACATTCTCTTAGTTGTTGTATTCAACTTTCCAAGACATTATGGTAATGTCCGATATCTGGACGCCATGTACAGTAAAGTGTTCCCTAACATTGTTTACTGTGGAGACGACGCCCAACAATTTTATGAACAAACTAAACCATTGGGGAAACGGCTTAGCTTTCTCGAGCTAAGTCTGGAAGGGGGTTATGTTGGCTACCTCTGCACTGTAAAAGCCATGGAAATGAATTACAAAGTCAGAGGCTTTCTTATTTTAGGCGACGACGTCATATTTAAGCATTGGGCATTCTTCAACGCCAGCAAAGATCACTTCTGGGTCACCTACGAGGGTGGATCTCTGGTAATAAATATCACTAACCCAAAACACTGGTGGTCATGGTGGACATATCCAATCGGTAAAGCCGCCTTTGACAAAACCATCAGTGATATCAATTCTGTCACAGACTTTCCGGAAATCGTCACCAATGGTTCAAGTTTTCTGACCAACTTGTCAGATTTTACGGGAAATCCCGAAATCATTGAAGGCGGACTGAGCGATCTGTATTATATACCAGCAAGTCGACGGCACGACACCATGTGGTATATGAAGAAGTTCTACAAGTATAAGGTATTTCTAGAGATTGCCGTCCCTACAGTTATACGTGGTCTCGAGAGAAAAGATAAAATAGTTTTAATAAAGGGTCGAAGTCTTTGGGGCAACGACCGAGTTAACCCATTCAGAATTTACTCCAGTGTGGAACATTTTTTCCATCCAATGAAACTAGCGGGCACAAATGACTTAACATTTCAAGATCTCTGTCGAATGTACGTGTCAGATACTCTGAGATACAGCTTTGGTTGGAATTTTTCCACTGTTTGAATGATTGATGTATATTGTTTTAAAGATCAATGTGAACATGTCTGTGATTTGCAATGAATAGGTTTGTGGGGGGGGGGTGAAATATTTAAGTGAATCAATATATACTATCTACCAATGCTATTGGTGTGAACATGTAATTGAAAGCTGAGTCAGGACCAGATTAAACAGTGTATCTATCTGAGTTGGCCATCGTGCCATTGTTTGCCTATGACATGAAGAAGTTCTCCAATTTAAGTGTTTGATGTTATACTTTTCAATGAACAGTTCCTTAAGAGCCAACTGAACATTTCTGTGATTTGCAATGAGTAGTTGGATGAATAATTGAAATGAATTTGTATACAATAGATACCAAGGTTTCTTGGTCAGTACACGTTCGGCCATGTTGATGATGACAGCAGGGTTTGTGTCATACTATTTGTATTCTACTTTGTGTATTATCTTCTATACATTAATATTACTAGTGTCATTGTCCAGACAAACAAGACAAAATTTTATAAAATACTCAATAACAGTATTTTAAATAAAATCTGAGCTTCAGTAAGAATACTTCTAACAGTTGTGCTGACCCATATTAACAATAGTCTTATCTATATATATATATATATAAATATATAGCAAATAGAACAAATAGCCCAATAGCCTCTTAACATAAAAACACTCAATTCCGTTTACCAATAAATAAGTGTACGGTAGGTTCCATTGATCAAAATAGTCAGTTCTACAAACTTATCAACAGTCAAAATCAAGCCGATCTTGAATTGCTTTTTGAATTTTTACCATTTTTGTACTCGGCGCACTGAGGCGCTGTTTTCTAAATTCCCAATGTGTACGTAAACCCAAATCATTGTCGACAATAGCTTCAATAATAAATACTATTATACACACATCAGGAATACTTTAACTAGTCATATCAGCAACACAGAATAAAGAAATTATTTAATTAAATTATTTTTAATTTATTACCTGACCTAATTTGAGAGCACGGAATGTTTCCTGATACATAAATATTGTCATTTCCTTGTGTCATGTTTGTACATTTACATCAATTTTTGTTGGACTTATTTATTTAGATGTTTTTCTTCTTTAATTATATATATAAACATTTTGTTTGGAATTTTTTTATTAATATTGTATATGTTTATTTTTTAAAAATTAAATCGTTATTTTGATTTGAAACAAAAATATACCTGTTTAAACCTTCACATTAGTATTTATTTCAAGAATTTTTTTATGTTTGTGTTTGTATGTAAATATGGAAAAATTAAAAAAAAATACTAAATGGAGGAAAAATGAACTCTTGATGTAACACTATCTAAGGCGTGCTTGCGATTGCACATTACGGTGGAGGGAAAAACTCTAATTAGAGGCAACTGTTCCAATGATCTTGCTCGACGCGATCTCAGCAAATTGGTTCATGCTCTTTGGTTGACAAAGGCGAACAGAACACTTCGTTTGTATATTGTAAACGATGTCTCAGTCATTTGAGCTACAAGAACTTTCAACTTATATTGTAAGGGTTTATGGCCATGTTTGGTTTGACATTAAAACAAAACCGTCGTGCAAAGATGGTGACAGGCACTTGTAGAAGACCATCTTCCTGTCACGTTATTTCTCTCCTGCCTTAAGAAAAATCGACGATCCTGACTTATTGTAAATTGTTAAATTGTTAATTCATAAACATAATTTAGTTCAGCAGTTCATATTTGCACATAAACATTACGAATATCACTATTGAGATGTTGATTTCATTCCAAATTGTTATAATGCTTTAAAGTTTGTATCCTTTAAAATTAGAAGGCCTTTGGGGCACTGGTAAACGTTACACTACATAAAAGATATTTTAGGCCATAACTACTTAGATCATTTGGCAACCATTTTGAACTAATAGAATAAAAAATAAAAAAAAAAGTTATTTCGCTCCACCCTGCTGTACATCTTTACTTCTGGCTTCATTTCTCTCTACTGCCTTTGCCTTCTGATTACTCCACTCATTGCTGCTACTCTTCGAGTATAACCGGTCTTACATCGGTTAGGAATTTTTTTGATAACTGACGGAAGTTAAATTAAAGAAACTTAAAACTAAGTAAAGTATTTCTAAAAAAATACAAAGCCACACACAAATTTCAGAAAAATAAATATCAATCATTTAAAGCCATAAACAAAATAACATAACGATACAATAAAAATTAGCTACCTCTCCAAATACAATTAGGCGTAAATATGCTTAAATATTATGACTTTGCAAATTATTACAAAAAAAAAAAAAAAAAAACACACACACACACACACATTTTAGAACAATAATTATCGACTACTTAAATTTAGAAAAAAAGGAAAATGAATCATCTAAAATGTATTCTAAAAAAAATACTGACGAAATAAATATTAGCTTGAACTTTTAATGCAATAAGAATGAAATTTACTTACTTATTATTTTTTATTTAAAATATTAACATAAAGAAAAATGTTGAACAGACACATTTACGAACAGCATATGAAGAACGACGTTGATGTGTATTATAAACTAGATATTAAGCCCGGCGTTGCCCGGGAAACCTAGGTGTAATGTGAATCCCCTTCCTATTTAATTAAACTACTGAATTTATTAAGATGGTTTATCAAGTGCTGATTTATGCCACCCTCCTAATGTGCAGAAATGACTTACATTTCATACGTTACAAATTAGGTTTTACCCGTTTTACCAACCAAACTAAACCAAACAACAAATCAAACAAACCAACGGTACCAACCAATCAAACCTAACAAGCTGCCATACCAACTAACCAAACCAGTTAAACAATCAACCAAACAAACCAACCGACCCAAACAACCAAACCAACTAAGCCAAACCCGTCACAAATTTGTTTTACCCGTCAACACTAATAAACCAAACAGCCAGACCAGCTAACGAAACCTACCAATCGAACCAACCGATCAATCGATCAACCAACCAAACCAAACAACCAAACCAAACCAAAGTAAACACCATTAGGTATAGTGTTGTTTTCATCGACGAAAACTAAAACTAAAATTAGCAGCAAGACTAAAACTAGACGAAAACTAAATCTGGTAGACAAAAGACTGAATAAAAACTGAAACTAAAACTCCCATATAAATAAAAACTAAAATCCCCATTTATCTTTCATTTCCGGTACTGCGGTCTGCGGGTGAACCATCTATTCTACGAAATTATTATGACCAAATTTCTTTGATGATCGCGCATTTGCATCAACTGGGCGATAATATAAGCAGGGTTGTTAATAATACTCTATAATTGTTTCGTCAATACCGATATCAATACTTCATGAAAATAATATCGCCAATACCAATACAAATAATCAAGTAAAAATGTATTGCCAAAATCGATACCGATACAATACCAATACTTTTTCAGAACAACAAAATGATTTTATTTAAAATATGATGAGTGCAAGTTTCTCAAGTTTTTAAAAAATGTAAAAACAATAGACTACATTGTCAAAGCACAATTTTAATGCTAATCACTTCACCATTCGGCAGCACGTAAGAAGACCATCATTTCAAAACGTAATGGCATAAAAACACGCCCACCCAATGAAACCAGTCGCTCAACTGCAGCACTAGCCGTAAGTCCAGTGTTCACTTGCAGGTATAGTTTCTTAATGCTTGGGTAGACTGCTAATGATAGAATTCTTAATTAATTATTTTCAAGATATCTGTCTACTTCAACAGAACTGTTACAATTAAGCAATTCGTCCTGTCTGGAACAAAAAAAAAATCGCTCATCTTTGGCTGCGGCAATCGGCACGTATCTCGTTACTCCCGGTGACACTCGGTGGAATTCCACTTACGATTAAGTCTGCTAGTCTATAACATAGTCAAAAATTGAGTCATGGCATTGGCACATGACACAATATGATAGTGTGACTTATAATGTGACAATAATAAAGTGAACGCTTTATTTCAAAGGATTTTAAAATTATTAGACCTGATGTCGATGTCTGAAATAAATCTTTAACATCGATAAAACATTAGAGATCAATACAAATAAATTCATTTTATAAAAACCCGATACCTTTAACAAACTAACATGTAATAAACATTTTCACTTCTTTGTTTTAATACCCATTACTTGAAAAAAACTCTAACTTGTAGCTAATATCTGTGTCTTACATACTGGATCTATACCAGCCAATGAACAGGGAGAAATCATCCAAATATAATAGATTTATAAAAATGAATAATTTTATCTTAAAAAGGAATTCGAAAAATTTGATATGAATATTTGCCAGATGGAAATCAATATGGTTATAATTAACAGCAGTACTTACTTCAAAAGGATTTCATTTTGTGTGGAATTGTAAGTGGATCTAGCGTCATGTGTAACTAGCTGTAACTAGCTGTAACTAGCTTTAACTAGCTGTAACTAGCTGTAACTAGCTGTAACTAGCTGTAACTAGCTTTAACTAGCTTTAACTAGCTGTAACTAGCTTTAACTCGCTGTAACTAGCTTTAACTAGCTTTAACTAGCTGTAACTAGCTGTAACTAGCTGTAACTAGCTTTAACTAGCTGTAACTAGCTGTAACTAGCTTTAACTAGCTTTAACTAGCTGTAACTAGCTGTAACTAGCTGTAACTAGCTTTAACTAGCTTTAACTAGCTTTAACTAGCTTTAACGCTGTAACTAGCTGTAACTAGCTGTAACTAGCTTTAACTAGCTTTAAACAGACAACCGCGAAAATCACGCTTTGATTATCCTTACAAGTTTCTGCAAGTACCAGCTGGCCACACTCAGAAGACAGCTAGCAGCCAGTGGCGTAGTGGCCTTGGGCGCTAGTCACAAAAGGGGGCGCCAAATTTTTTTTATATTTTACATGTAATATGATACGGTTATCGAATGGGGTGGGGCGATAAAAAGTTAATCGTGCCCCGGTCTCTAGTTCAGCTCGCTAATCCACTTCTGGCAACGTATTTGATCGGAGATAGTCTAATATACCTATGGTACCATATAAACTGACCGCGCGCACAAGACTAATGAAATGAAACCTCGAATCGAATATTTTTTTTACGGGGGATTTGGGGGGGGGGGAAGGATTGTGTGTACGCGGTAAACCATAAGTAATAGGATATTTTTCTTATTTTTTGGAAAGTCGGTGGAAGTGGGTGGATAGCAAAGTGTGTCGCGAATGTGACCGTGTGCGGTTTGGGGCTTTTTAAAGAATATGCGTTAATAAAATGTGCTACAAACGCTACCCGATAGAATGTTATTTATAGAAGGAGAAGGGCATCAGTTGAGCTTACACGTGTTTAAACTGCTCTGACATTATTAATTTAATGTACAAATATGCACATTCTGTAACAATTTTTTTGACAACTTAGCCATTTTGAGCTGACATGGCTGTTACCGCGTTTTTAGTTTTTTTTTTTGTTGTTGTTGCTTGTGTCTAATCATTCATGGTCGATATAAATCTAATTGGTCGATATAAATCTAATTGGTCGATATAAATCTAATTGGTCGATATAAATCTAATTGGTGAGATATAAATCTAATCTAAATTATTTTTTAACATCTTGAGACTTCGTTGAATCGTGTTATTTTTTTTTTTTAATTTTTGAAAAACTGAGGTGAAAGTATTTGAGACAAACTAAAGCATTTAGGCGTTGCGTTAAAAATTTAAATTGCACACCTATTTAGCGCTTTTATTGCGCGATAAGAGCGAAATATCAGCAGCCCTTACATATATATATATATATATATATATATATATATATGTGTGTGTGTGTGTGTGTGTGTGTGTAGGCCAATTTGAAGAACGTGATCAATTCTTGACAGCCGTTTCAGTCTTGACCACCACTTATCTCACCTTTTCTAGACATCTGTCTGTGTGTGTGTGTGTGTGTGTGTGTGTTTTGTTTTGATGGTTTTATTGTCTGTAAGTCTGTAGGTGTGTTTCTATTTGTGTGATTGCATCCTTTCTAAGGCAAAGTGAGACGATTTAGTTTGCGAACTAATAGGATTTCACTGTCTTTCTTTATTATTGACATCAACCTCTCCTCCCTCCCCCCCCCCACTTCCAATCTCTAATTCCATCATTTTGTATACCTCCCCCCCAATCTCTAATTCCATCATTTTGTATACCTCCCCCCAATCTCTAATTCCATCATTTTGTATACCTCCCCCCCAATCTCTAATTCCATCATTTTGTATACCTCCCCCCCCCAATCTCTAATTCCATCATTTTGTATACCTCCCCCCCAATCTCTAATTCCATCATTTTGTATACCTCCCCCCCACTTCCAATCTCTAATTCCATCATTTTGTATACCTCCCCCCCACTTCCTATCTCTAATTCCATCATTTTGTATACCTCCCCCCCCACTTCCAATCTCTAACTCCATCATTTTGTATAACTCCCCCCCCCCACTTCCAATCTCTAACTCCATCATTTTGTATACCTCCCCCCCACTTCCAATCTCTAACTCCATCATTTTGTATACCTCCCCCCCCACTTCCAATCTCTAACTCCATCATTTTGTATACCTCCCCCCCCACTTCCAATCTCTAACTCCATCATTTTGTATACCTCCCCCACTTCCAATCTCTAACTCCATCATTTTGTATACCCCCCAATCTCTAACTCCATCATTTTGTATACCTCCCCCCACTTCCAATCTCTAACTCCATCATTTTGTATACCTCCCCCCCACTTCCAATCTCTAACTCCATCATTTTGTATACCTCCCCCCACTTCCAATCTCTAACTCCATCATTTTGTATACCTCCCCCCCACTTCCAATCTCTAACTCCATCATTTTGTATACCTCCCCCCCCACTTCCAATCTCTAACTCCATCATTTTGTATACCTCCCCCCACTTCCAATCTCTAACTCCATCATTTTGTATACCTCCCCCCCACTTCCAATCTCTAACTCCATCATTTTGTATACCTCCCCCCCACTTCCAATCTCTAACTCCATCATTTTGTATACCTCCCCCCCCCACTTCCAATCTCTAACTCCATCATTTTGTATACCTCCCCCCCCACTTCCAATCTCTAACTCCATCATTTTGTATACCTCCCCCCCCCCACTTCCAATCTCTAACTCCATCATTTTGTATACCTCCCCCCCACTTCCAATCTCTAACTCCATCATTTTGTATACCTCCCCCCCACTTCCAATCTCTAACTCCATCATTTTGTATACCTCCCCCCACTTCCAATCTCTAACTCCATCATTTTGTATACCTCCCCCCACTTCCAATCTCTAACTCCATCATTTTGTATACCTCCCCCCCACTTCCAATCTCTAACTCCATCATTTTGTATACCTCCCCCCACTTCCAATCTCTAACTCCATCATTTTGTATACCTCCCCCCCACTTCCAATCTCTAACTCCATCATTTTGTATACCTCCCCCCACTTCCAATCTCTAACTCCATCATTTTGTATACCTCCCCCCACTTCCAATCTCTAACTCCATCATTTTGTATACCTCCCCCCCACTTCCAATCTCTAACTCCATCATTTTGTATACCTCCCCCCCCCACTTCCAATCTCTAACTCCATCATTTTGTATACCTCCCCCCCCACTTCCAATCTCCTAACTCCATCATTTTGTATACCTCCCCCCCCACTTCCAATCTCTAACTCCATCATTTTGTATACCTCCCCCCCCCACTTCCAATCTCTAACTCCATCATTTTGTATACCTCCCCCCACTTCCAATCTCTAACTCCATCATTTTGTATACCTCCCCCCCACTTCCAATCTCTAACTCCATCATTTTGTATACCTCCCCCCACTTCCAATCTCTAACTCCATCATTTTGTATACCTCCCCCCCCACTTCCAATCTCTAACTCCATCATTTTGTATACCTCCCCCCACTTCCAATCTCTAACTCCATCATTTTGTATACCTCCCCCCCACTTCCAATCTCTAACTCCATCATTTTGTATACCTCCCCCCACTTCCAATCTCTAACTCCATCATTTTGTATACCTCCCCCCCACTTCCAATCTCTAACTCCATCATTTTGTATACCTCCCCCACTTCAATCTCTAACTCCATTTTGTATACCTCCCCCCACCCAATCTCTAACTCCATCATTTTGTATACCTCCCCCACCCCCCCCCACTTCCAATCTCTAACTCCATCATTTTGTATACCTCCCCCCCCCACTTCCAATCTCTAACTCCATCATTTTGTACTTCCAATCTCTAACTCCATCTACCCCCCCCCCCCCACTTCCAATCTCTAACTCCATCATTTTGTATACCTCCCCCCCACTTACAATCTCTAACTCCATCATTTTGTATACCTCCCCCCCACTTCCAATCTCTAACTCCATCATTTTGTATACCTCCCCCCCCACTTCCAATCTCTAACTCCATCATTTTGTATACCTCCCCCCCCACTTCCAATCTCTAACTCCATCATTTTGTATACCTCCCCCCACTTCCAATCTCTAACTCCATCATTTTGTATACCCCCCCCCCAATCTCTAGCCCCATCTTTTTGTATACACCCCCCTTCCCTCCACCAAAAAAAATAATAATGTCAACATTGTAAACAGACGAGAGAAAACAAAAACAAACAACTCCCCCCCCCCACCTTTTCCCATCCCCCGTCCCTGGCACAAAAAAATCAATGACAGGGTGGGTGGTCCCGGTGAAGCCACGTGACATCTTAGATCAGTAGTTTGATGTAATGTTATTGGTGGGTGGGGGAATCTTCTGGAGTTGGCAGTTTTTTTTTTGTACTAAATCTATGTTTTAAAAAAACCAAGATGTGTGTAGAAGGTAACTCCAGTGTCTGTATTTAGGGGGAGGGGGTACAGGTGATGTGAGGGTAGTGGTAATTGGGGGGAGGGGTGCAAATAAAAAACAACAACAAAGAAATGGAGGGGGGGACAGAGGATGTAGAAGATAGTAGTGATAAATAATTGCCTTTTCCAACTTCCGGTAAGATTGATATTGATTTGTTTGAAATGTTTCTGATGAACGATTTCTTTCATCTGGGACGTAAAACTGGAAAAGAGAGGGGGGGGCAGTGTGTGGGGGTGGGGGGAGAGGGGAGGGAGGGAGGGAGTTGAGTGGATATTTTGACGATGGCCGCCGTATGATTTTAATGCGATTCAAATATTTTACTCAGATTGACAGAGTGAAGTAGAAAGAGTGTTTTTTTATATTTTTATTTTTCTAAAGCGTGAAAAAAATTTTTTTCAAATAGTATTTTTAAAAATTACAACGGTGCTCGAAAAAACATGGATAAATAGATAGATAAGTAGATGGATTAGTAGATAGATAGATAGATTAATTTATACTGAAATAGATAGATACGCATATATATATATATATATATATATAGAGAGAGAGAGAGAGATAGATTAATAGATAGATAAATAGTTAGATTAATAGAAAAATAGATAGATTAATAAAGAAAATAAGTAGATAAATAGATCGATTAACAGTTAGATAAATCGCCGGATAAATGGTTAGCAGCACTGTTTTTATGGTGAATGTGTTCACTATGTTGTATGAATATGATAATAACTCTTCAAAATAAAGTGTGACAGAATGGAAATAATATTAAGAGAGACTTAAAAAAAAAAGATTGCGGGGGGGGGGGGTGGGAGAGGTGTGTTTAGGGGATAAAGGGAAGCTACTCCCCTGTTCCCTGCTATCCGGAGTTACCGTAAGTTAAAAAAAAAAAGATTTGTTTCCCCCTTGTTAAAAATTCTGTGACCAAGACCGAGAGGCAAGAGATAGAATTAAAAAGAAGGGTGTGTGTGTGGGGGGGGGGGATTCAGCATGTCAACTGATTAATGTAAAAAATTAAAACAAAAATAAAACACATTTAATAATACAATTATGTGTGAAGAATAAAGTAATATTGAACTAATTTCCAATTTTAGAATTAAAAACAAAAATGGAGTTTAAAATAGATCAGATGCGTAATGCTATGGCTGGGCCGGCGCTACCTTCAGGCTACAAAGTGGGTCAAGAGAACACATTCAACGCTGAAATGTAGACAATAAAATATTAGATATGCTGAAATCTTTTGTTTTGATTTCTTTGTGCTGCTGTTTTTGGGGAAAAGCCCGATTTAAGTAAATTATATATATGTATGGCGCATTACAAACAAATGATAATTGTTTCAGAATATGTGCGCAATACAAAAAAGATAATAACTAACATATATCTGTACTGAATAGTATAAAAATAATTCTATAGTGTGCTGGGGTGGGGGGAAAGGAGTGGATTGAGGCAGACCAAAACTAAAAAGCAATGCAAATTAAAGCGCCCCCTGCCCGAAATATGTTTGTTAGAAACTGAAAGAAACAAAAATATTACACTTCAAAGAAAAAATCCTGATTTTAAAAAAAGGCATTAAAATATATCTAACCAATAAAGAGAAAATTCAGTCTGGCAGCTTATCGATAATCAAGGCATCCAAAGAATGAACTAAAAATATGTAAACAATAAAATTAAAAAAAAAACAAGTTGCTGCACATGATAGGTCAAAGTTCAACTTTGCATACCATCTATTTTTCTCCAAAGATCTCAGCCTGTTCTTTTGTTTGATTGTTTATTTAAAAAAAAATAATTACACATAATTATATTGATTGATAAGGCGGCGTATGCTACGACGCGGGATGTCTAGTAACTATATAAGTAAATTATTTTTATTTGAATTTTTAAGCGATTCGTATTTACTTAACTTTTTTCAACTAAAAAAAAACAACAAACAAACATGACATATTCAAAACTATTTTTAACTTTTCGAATTCCAACTTTCCAGTGCGTAGGCTCACTTTATTTTGTTCTAAAAAAAAAAAATAAAACATTTTTATATTATTTTGAACTAGGATCATAATTAATTTTTATTCCTTTTCACCTGTCAGCCACTAATAATTAACTGTATCATTTCTTATTATCAATTATCTCAGTGATCTTCCATTTGCCTGGAGTTTTTGGGTGGGGGGTGTTAAAAATGAAATAACATCCCATCTCCCCCCTCCTCCACTGTGTCCCCCTATTATCTTATGTTCTGTTATAGCTGACCCACGTTTGTCTTCCCCCCTTTTGTTTAAAGTAAAATGAAACTTTCAGTGATCATAATGGGCATACATTCTCTCAGGCTAAATGGTTATAGCTTCGTATCTCTACATACAGCAGACATCATTTTTGACATTAGTTTGCTACCTGCTAACCTTCTTTATTAAATCAATACATTAATATGCATGTGTGTTCATGTATAGGAAAAAAAATATCTCTATAGTGTAAGTTGTATTCTTAATTTTATTTTTAAAAGTTATTAAAATTTCTCTTGAGTTTTTTTTTTTTAAATCTTAATGTTATATTATTTTTTTTTCAGGTGTTAATTCATATCATTGAAATCAAGTTAAATCTGAAAGACATTTATCAAAATTTATCATCAAATTAAGGCAAGTCACAAAATCTGGACACTCTTCAAGCTGTGTTTATGATTGCATAAATGAAAATTGTTTTCTAAATTTCTTTTTTTTTCTTGATCATATCTGGTGAGTCCTCTACTTTTTTATATCTTTTTTTTATTTAACTTTGTGTGTGTGTGTGGTATATTTACACTGTGCGGTATATTTACACTGTGTGGTATATTTACACTGTGTGGTATATTTACAATGTGTGGTATATTTACACTGTGTGGTATATTTACACTGTGTGGTATATATACACTGTGTGGTATATATACACTGTGTGGTATATTTACACTGTGTGGTATATTTACACTGTGTGGTATATTTACAATGTGTGGTATATTTACACTGTGTGGTATATTTACAATGTGTGGTATATTTACACTGTGTGGTATATTTACACTGTGTGGTATATTTACACTATGAGGTATATTTACACTGTGTGGTATATTTACACTGAGTGGTATATTTACACTGTGTGGTATATTTACACTGTGTGGTATATTTACACTGTGTGGTATATTTACACTGTGTGGTATATTTACTAAAAGTTTCATTTAATTAGATAATTCTATGAGGACCTGGTAAAAATGATGTTTTGGACCCAGGCCACATATTATTATAGTGAAATTTTAACTTCCCCATCTTAACGAATTATTTAAAAAACCATGGAGGCATTCAAGTGATCAGGCACGAAACCTGGGAATAGAAATTGTATCAAATACCATCCAATACATTAGAGGGTCAAGTGGCAGAGCAGTGTAATGCGAACGACTGCCGACCTGAGGATCACAGACATGATATTCGAAAAAAAACCATCGTAATTTTTTTCCTATGTCCTAGTGATGATTGGTTAACGTCCCATCAAGCTTCAAATGGGTACCTGACCTAAGTTGTGGAAGTAAAGGCGGTCGGGCTAATTAAACAACCCATTTATATACTGCAATTACATAAACAGATGACCATCACATTATATTACCATCCATCGCGCAATGATTCTCAGTGAATCACGGGAATATTTTAATCAGTATCTCATCTTAAATACATTCCTATTTATTAACAATATTGAGAGCCATGCAGGCCCGTAGCCAGGAATATTGGATTGGGGGGGCCGAAGACATTTTCGGGGGGTGGGGGGCGAAGAAATTATTTTCTGGGGGGGGGGGTTACCGAAGAAATGGTCGGAGGCGGATCTAGACAGCTTTGAGGGGGGGGGGCAAAACATTGACCCCGTGAAGAGCAAAAGGCTCTTTTCATTGTTGAAAATTGGTCTTAGAACAAAAAATATTTCGATAATTTAATGATGTATTATCTAAACTTGCGATAACGGGGGGGGGCATGGGCCCCCCCCGGCCCCTCCCCCTAAATCCGCCCCTGGTGGGGTCGAAGAAATGTTCGGGGGGGCGATAATGGAGGCGCGAAGCGCCGAAAGCTTGCGAACGGAGAGGAGGGGTTTTGGGAGGGGACCTCGGTGAGTCCCTTCCCCAAGAAATTTTTTGCAGCTCCATATCTGGAATGGTGCATTTTAGTACCGATTGTTTAGCTATTAATTAGAAATATATAATTTTAACTACGTTTTAATAATGCATGGCATGTTGCAGTTTTTTGTTAAAAATAATTTAAATAGTAAAGTTTTAATGATAAAAATTTATTGAGGCTGAGCAGTTTCTGATTCCTGTTTATAAATATATTGACCAATAGTTCTGCTACACAACTGTTACATAATAGATACCTGATTTATATTATTATTCTGTGTGTTTAACGTACAACCCGGGAAGAACGACAAAGATGCATGAATAAAGCTTAGCTATTTGTGTGATATTTCTTATAAAATATTGAAAACAAAGAACAGATCTATCAACAAAAACAGTCGCAATTATTCAATTTAAAATAAAATTAATTCTGCTAAAAAGTAAATTTGCAAATTAAATAACATCACTCAGAAATCAGGGAGTTTGTACTTTATTATTTTATTATACATATGTATAAAAATGAAGTCAGAAGCCAATGTTATTTTATTAACTTATTTAAGTTGCTAGTTGTCCTCAGAAGATATCAATATAATTAACTATTACAAGGTTGCGAAATTTCGGGCCCCTGGGCTGATATTAATATTTTAAAAAGTTGATTGGCCAGCTCAGTCCCTAAAATTCGCCGGGCCCCTGGGCATTGGCCCCCCTGCCCCCCCCCCACTCGTCGGCACTGGTTGCGAACTTATATTATTATACGTTTCAAATTTGCAAACTTCGTGGTTTAGCCAGCCCCGTAGCCAAGGGTGTGGAGTGCCCCCGTAGCTAGGTGTGGAGTGCCCCCACCCACTTAAAAAAGAAGGTAAAGAGGAAAAAAATAAAGAAAAAGTCAAGGTGCCCCCCTTGCTGGGTATTGATGCCTCCCTGCTTACTTTGACCTGGCTACAGGCCTGGGTTTAGCACTGAATTTACCTAAAAATGCTTCAGCATTCAGATTGTCTGTTAAATCTTTTTCAAATGCAAGCAGGAAAAGATTGCTTAGACGCTTTTGTAACATTTATCTGCGATATGGGGTGAGAATTCGTGTGAGGGTTGAGAAACTGCTCTCACACACGGCTGTTGAAGCACCAAATGTCAATGCTGCCCGAAATACCCAGAAGTGAACTTCAATAAGACTCAATCTTTTATGCCCAAAAATTAGATAAGCTATATATGTAAGTATATCTAAATAGCCTGAATGATTGCCAAAATATAAACTTTTAAGTTTTTATTATCATTGATTTATTAAACAAAATGATTGATGTTTTATAGCCGTTATTATTAAAATTGTGTCAAAAAACTCAAATCATGCACGGGGGGGCTCAGGTCATGCACGGGGAGGCTCAGCCCCCCTAGCCCCCCTCTGGCTACGGGCCTGGAGCCATGTTGTGTCGATTCTACAATTCCAGTCATATAATAATAAGTGTTTTACAGTATTCAAAGCAAGCTGAGGATTGGTTCGCTCCACGTGGAATTCATTGAGAATTGAGATATCCTTTTCATCAAACAAGTTTTCACATTGCAGATTTCACATTTGATATCTTTCCCAGCGCACTTTCACTACTGTGAATTATTAATAAACAGTCACTATAAATTCTCTGATGCTGTTGTACAAGAAACTTTTTTGTAAAGATGAGTCAAACAACTCTTTTTTTACTCTTTCTTTTATTCTTTTCTGTGGACTTCAACTCCCATGACAGTAAACAAATTTGTAAAGGTCTCGTTCCTAAAACAATTTTTTTAATACGCTGAAACTTAAGAAAGTTATTTAAATTATATTTCTGTCATAAATCCGAATTCGTAATTTGAGAAACGTGGAATTTGAAAAAAAAATATTTTTATTTTCGAATCCAAAATGCAAAAGTTGTGAACATTTTCTGAGAAATGTTCTCCATCGCTCTGCCGTGATTTGTTGTTCTAAAAATGTCCTAAATTTAATAATGCATAAATATATAAATAATAAAAACAAAATATGTTATTCCAAGATTTTCTTCATTCCAGTATGAAATTGACAACGTTAGCAGCACAAATCAATTGAAAGATATGTTTGTGAAACTGACAATGAACTAGGTCCATTATGTGAAATTGACTTATGAAAATGTTTTAAATCTCGAAAGGCATTCATTCAAGCATGTTTACCTTCTGATTCAAAACTGATTACACGAAATCATTCGCTGACTTACTTGCAATGAGAAGAAAGACAAGTAAATTTGAGGATTTTTACAATGTTTGACAGAATTTCTAACAAGAATGTATTTGCAGCGATCGTTTTGTCAGTATTTTGCTTTCTTCTTTACTACAATTTTTCGTTTTACAAGAATCCAGACTCAATAATAAGGTAAGTTGTGATTTATTTTTAAAGATATTTATAAGTAAGAAAAGCTTATTGTTTAAAAAATTGTCAGCGGAGCGGTTTAAAATATTCTGGGTCGGTTTGGGCAGAAAAGGCTCGCTGCGCGTGTGTTCATCATTGTTTGTCTGTTTGTGTCTGTGTTTTTCTGTGTTTGTCTGTGTTTGCCTGTGTCTGTCTGTGTTGTGTTTGTCTGTGTTTGTCTGTGTTTGCCTGCGTTCGTCTATACATTTAAAAAAAAATTTTAATAATTCCTAATAGTGTATATTATAATACTCATGTATTTATAAAGTATATGTCAACTCAACACCGAACACAATAATAAAATTAATGTTACAAAATATATTAGAATATCGAGGTCAACTCCATAAATATGTAAGATGACATTGTCGCAAATATACATTTGAAAAGAATCGCAGACATTATCAAACGCAACACACGCGTAACATTTGTATTGAACTGAATACACAGTATGACACTGATACTTTTTTTTTTTAATTTCCCATGTACAGAAACTCAACGACTTTTTCTCAGTTCGAAAAATGGATTGTCGTGACGTCAATTCGTCCTCCAACAGATGACGTCAAATATATGACACAGTTGCCAGGTTGGCGAGTTGTTGTTGTTGGAGATGTTAAAAGTCCTGACCATTGGAAGTAAACCTTTTATTAACTTAAACATACGGTTACATTAGAGCAGTTAGAAATAGAAGTGAAAATAGAGTAAGATGAAGTGGTGGGTAGGCGATGACCTGGTTTGACTATCCCTAAACAAAACAATTTGGGCTGGAAACCTAATTTCTAATGAATAGATACATCTGGCAAGTTGTAAACCGAGAGTATCTAGGTGTAATTTGAAACCCCTTCCTAATCAATTTAACTTCTTAATTTTTAAATAGATTAATTAGGTTAATTAGGTGCTGATTTATGCCGCCTTCATAATGAGTAGAAATGATCTATTTTTCATACGTCACAAATCACGTTTTACCCGTCAACGCTAACCGACCAAACCAAACCAAACAAACAACCAACAAAACCAACCGAGCCAACCAATCAAACCAACAAAACCAAACAACTAACCAAACCAACTAACTAAACCAGCTAACCAATCAACCAAACAAACCTACTGAGCCCACCAATCCAACCAACCAAGCTAAATCCGTCACAAATTACCTTTTATCCGTCAACGCTAACCAACCAAACCAAACAGCCAAACAAGTTTATCAAACAAACCAACCGAACAAACCGATCAATCAACCAAACCAACCAACCAAACCAACCAACCAAACAAACCTAACCCACCAAATCAACCAAAGCAAACAAACCAACCAAACCAAATAACCTAAACGCCATTAGGTATAGATTTAGTGCTAATTTATGTCACCCGTTACGCTTTACCCTTAATTCTCTCAATGCTAAAATCAAAAAGAAGCATTAAAAAAGTTTTTACAAAAATGCACTGAAAAGTAAAAAGTAGCTACTTTACTATGCCATTTTGCAGCACAAATGCAAGTTGGTGTGGCACGATACAGCACCCGCGCACAAGTTCAATACGGCCTTATTAGTTGGAAAATATAAAAAAATTGCCATCGGAAAATGACGTCATTTCACAGAAGTCGTTGATTTATAGCGACGGCGTTCCCATTCTGCAAAAAAAGTATTGCACCATCGGGAAATGACGTCATAGATTATTTATAGCGACGGCTTTCCCACTCTGCCCGAAAGCCTGGCGGCGGACGACAAGATAATCATTTTATTAGTAGGATAGTCATTGTCACAGGGTATTCCCTGTAACAGCGCACAACATGGATTATTTTTTTGAACGGAAGTCAGTAAAGTGGTGACGTAAGGACGGTTGTTGTTGAAGAAAGGAAATTAATTGTTTTTTATATCCCTTATTGTTATTGTTAGAGTTATTTTATAATTATATTGTGATATTCAGTATGCATTAGTTCAATAGTAACATACAGATAATTAATTATAAACATATTATTTTGTTTATGTAAATCAACACTTATAATTTTTCTCCCCAGTTATCCGAATTGTGATTTTCTGAGCATTGACAGACAGAAATTTCTCAACTTTAAAATTAACAGTTATCTCCCCTTCAAAAATTACGCCCGTAAAAATATCGGCTACCTGTACGCAGTATTGAATGGAGCAAAGTACATCTACGAAACTGATGACGACAACAGGTAAGTAATGAATGAATACACGTCTATGGCTAAAGGTGGACAATTTATAATACACGTCTATGGGTAAATGTGGACAATTTATAATACACGTCTATGGGTACAGGTGGACAATTTATAATACACGTCTATGGGTATAGGTGGACAATTTATAATACACGTCTATGGGTACAGTTGGACAATTTGTAATACACGTCTATGGGTACAGGTGGAAAATTTATAATACACGTCTATGGGTACAGGTGGACAATTTATAATACACGTCTATGGCTAAAGGTGGACAATTTATAATACACGTCTATGGGTACAGGTAGACAATTTATAATACACGTATATGGGTACAGGTGGACAATTTATAATACACGTCTATGGGTACAGGTAGACAATTTATAATACACGTCTATGGGTACAGGTAGACAATTTATAATACACGTCTATGGGTACAGGTGGACAATTTATAATACACGTCTATGGGTAAATGTTGACAATTTATAATACACGTTTGAAATAATGGCGCCGTGATTAATCAGCCTTCCTAGTTTCCGATTTTTTTTAAACAATTATTTCACAAAATCAAAATAGAATTGAATAAATAAAAACAAATATTAATGGCACAAGTGGAGCAGAAGACATTATGTGATAGAGATTATATCTAACTATAACTGTCGCATCCAGCATGCGGTACAAATGATTTAGTCTGTATTGTTTAAACACATCTGTGCGTAAGTCAAGTGTTTAGCGCAGTTGAAAGATTTGTTTATCTCCCACATCTACAGACCTCTCGATAACCTGGAAGGTTTCATCTACAGCCACCGGACATCGGGACTGATGTATGATGGTCAGCGTGTGTTCAACCCATACCATCACTTCGGTCAGTCCACTCTGTGGCCCAGGGGATATCCGTTGTCCGAGATAGGATCAGTCAGTAGCAAATCATACTGGTAAACTATAACATGCTAATACAAACTTGTTTACAATTCAAGTACCACTTTCGACTATAGGAAATTCGTTTTAGTTCCGACAACTTAGTCCACGTACAAACTAACCACACAATCTTCCCTGTTTCCTGGCCTACATAAACGTAAGAAGTCTGATCCATAAATATATATATATATATATATATATATATATATATATATATATATATATATATATATATATATTATAAAGATCACACTAGTATATTCATATCATCTGAGAACAGACCCAATTGATATTATATCCCAGTGGTCGGCAAAGTGAGGTTCCAGAGCCGCATGTGGCTCTTTGGCTCATTAAGTGCTGCTCTGGTATTTAGTTTTATTTAGTGTACTACTTATTTAGTGTAATAAAATTTAGTGTAATAAAAGTTTACTAAACAAGCAGATTTGGCTCCCAATTTTTTTTTAATTGTCATAATGTTCCTATTTGGCTCTTTGGCTGATAAGTTTGCCGACCACTGTTCTATCCCATCTATGTTCCATCCGATCAATGTTCCATTCCACCAATGGTCCATCCCATCAATGGTTCATCCCATTATTGTTCAATCCCATCAATGTTCCATCCTATATATTCTCCGTTCCACCAATGTTCCATCACATCAATGTTCCATCACATCAATGTTCCATCCCTTTAGTGTTCCCTGCCATCAATGTTCCATCCCATCAATGTTCCATTCAACCAATGTTCTAACCCATCATTGTTCCTTTCCAATAATATTCCATCCCTTAAATGTTCCGTTCTATCAATGTTCCTTCCCATTTTTGTTCCATCCCATCTTCGTTTAAGCCCAGCATATTTACAACCCCATCATATTTACAACCCCTTCAATTTTAAATCCCATTATTGTTGTATCCAGTTATTGTCATTGTTATATCTAACACAATAACATCTTAAAGAAATATCTTTCCTCCGTGCAACCGTGTCCACACCCAAATCAACTTTTTACAGAAGCTTAGATTATAAATGTACTAAAAATTTTCTAATCTGTTTTGAAACAAAAGTTTTAACTCATTCACCTAGGAAAATTTTCAGCAGATGATGTTCAAATAGTTATATTAGTGAGTCGCTGAAACGTGTTTTAAATGTACTGAGTGACATTTTTACCTCCCCACACGACGATTCCATTTTAGTTCACTGAACAGAATTTATCCGGACTTGTTTTACAATTTAATACAAGCAGATTCCCGAGAAGCACAACTAGAAAATTTCATTTTTATAAGATTTTGTATATTTCATAAAACTTTTCCTATCGTCTTTATTTTATTTTTTTTTTGAGTTAGGCTTGACAGTGACTGGAGAACACCGACCATACAACAGGGTGTGGTCAACGGAGACCCTGACGTCGATGCTGTTTTCAGATTGACGCGGAAGTCAGTTACGTCGCCCATCAATGTGACCTTTGATCCCTACGCCCCTCCAGTGTTCGTGCCCCAGGGTGTATTCAGTCCGTTCAACTCACAGAACACGTTATTTCACCACAGAGCATTCTGGGCTCTGCTGATACCGATGACCACAACATTCAGAATGTGCGACATTTGGCGCGGGTACTGGGCACAGAGGTTGATGTGGGAGATTGGGGACAGACTTGCGTTCTTTACGGCCAACGCCTACCAAAACAGAAGCGCCCACTCTTATCTGGAGGACGCCACAGATGAGAAGGACATGTACTTTCAGACTGAATCTTTGATTGGTTTCTTGACCAACTGGACATGTCCTCCAAGGTTCAGTTTCTTTCAGTGCGTCTTGAAGTTAACCACTGACATGGCAGACAACAAATTCTGGAAGCATGAAGAAATTGACCTGACGCGCAGTTGGTTGGATGATTTGACAGAGCTGGGATATCCAGAACCTAACCGTGTTATTGAAGTTTTAACTTTGACTGATAATGATACTTTGAAGGTAGAGAGCTACAACCAGTTTCATGACGATAACTTTAATAAAACCAAAAAAAAAGTTACATTTATTCCGTCAGAGCAAAAAGATCAAAGTGTAAAGTTTGAAGTATATGAAGAGTTGCCAGCACATGAGGCTAAAGATATTTTAACCACCATGTGTCCAAACATCTCACAAACAACATGGACATTAAAGAATGACCAGTCCTCCAATTACTACCACGACATCCTCTTAGTTGTTGTATTCAACTGGCCGAGACATTATGGTAATGTCCGATATCTGGACACCATGTACAGTAAAGTGTTTCCTAACATTGTTTACTGTGGAGACGACGCCCAACAATTTTATGAACAAACTAAACCATTGGGTAAACAGCTTAGCTTTCTTGAGCTAAGTCTGGAAGGGGGTTATGTTGGCTACCTCTGCGCTGTAAAAGCCATGGAAATGAATTACAAAGTCAAAGGCTATCTCATTATGGGCGATGACGTCATGTTTAAGCATTGGACATTCTTCAACGCCAGCAAAGATCACTTCTGGGTCACTTACGAGGGTGGATCTCTGGTAATAAATATCACTAACCCAAATCACTGGTGGGGATGGTGGACATATCCAAACGGTAAAGCCGCCTTTGACAAAACCATCAGTGATATCAATTCTGTAACAGATTTTCCGGAACTCGTCACCAATGGTTCAAGTTTTCTGACCAACTTGTCAGATTTTACGGGAAATCCCGAAATCATTGAAGGCGGACTGAGCGATGTGTATTATATACCAGCAAGTCGACGGCACGACACCATGTGGTATATGAAGAAGTTCTACAAGTATAAGGTATTTCTAGAGATTGCCGTCCCTACAGTTATACGCGGTCTCGAGAGAAAAGATAAAATAGTTTTAATTAAGGGTCGAAGTCTTTGGGGCAACGACCGGGTTAATCCATTTAGATTCTACTCCAGTGTGGAACATTTTTTCCATCCAATGAAACTAACGGACACAAAAGACGTAACATTTCAGGATCTTTGTCGAATTTACGTGTCGGATACTTTGAGATACAGTTTTGGTTGGAACTCTTCCACTATTTAAGTTTTTGATGTATACTGTTCATTAAGAACCAACTGAACATTTCTGTGATTTGCAATGAGTAGGTGGATGAATTATTGAAATGAATTTGTATACAATATATATTAAGGTTTCATGGTCAGTGCACAGTCAGCTATGTTGATGATGACAGCAGGGTTTGTGTCATATTATTTATATTCTACTTTGTGTCTTTGATATTCCACACATTAATATTACTAGTGTCATTTTCCCGAAAACAAGACAATACTTTATAAAATACACAACAACAGTATTTTGAATAAAACTGAAGTTCAATAAGAATACTTGTAAAAGTTGTATTGACTCATAGGAACAATAGTGTCAAATGTATGTATATATATATATATATATATATATATATATATATATATATATACATATATATATATATCAAATAGAACACTTTGCCCAAAATCTCTTAACATAAAAACACTCAACTCCATATACCAACAAATCAGTAAACGGTAGGTACAATAAATTAAAACACTTGGAGCTACAATTCTATCAATCAACAGTCAAAATCAACCCAATCTGTCAATTTCTACCATTTTTGTACTTGCAACACTAATTTCCCAAAATTCAATGTATGTAAACAAAATCATAGCTGATAATAGCCTCGATAATAAAAAAAATACAATACAATCATCGGGAATAAGTTGGTCGTATTAGTAACACAGAATAATGAAATTATTTCATGAAATTATTTTGAACTAATTATAAATTATCTGACCTAATTTGAGAGAACAGAATTTTTCCTTATAAATTAATCCTTCCATTGTCTAATGTCATGTTTATAAATTTACATGAGTTTTTGTGGGACTTATTTATTGACATCAATTTTTGTGGGACCTATTTATTGACATGAGTTTTTGTGGGACTTATTTATTGACATCAATTTTTGTGGGACCTATTTATTGACATGAGTTTTTGTGGGACTTATTTATTGACATCAATTTTTGTGGGACCTATTTATTGACATGAGTTTTTGTGGGACCTGTTTATTGTCATCAATTTTTGTGGGACCTATTTATTGTCATCAATTTTTGTGGGACCTATTTATTGACATGAGTTTTTGTGGGACCTATTGATTCACATGTTTAAAAATTTCTCTTCTTTAAAGATATATTTTCATTTTTTTTATTATTAAATCGTAATTTTGATTTGAGAAAAGAATGTATACCTGTTTACACCTACACATTAGTATTCGTTTTACGGGAAATCGGTTTTTTTTATTGTATGTGTGTATGCAAATAATCGAGGATTCCTTGGAGGGGGGGAATAAATAAAATAAAATACTAAATGGAGGGAAAATAAACTTTTAATGTAGCAATGTATACATTGTATTAACTTATTATTCAGAAATAACACAATGGAACATAATTTTTGTTCCTGGCTCATAAGTGTTATATTTCAATTTTTTATGTCTAAAAACTATCGAAAAAGGACAGCATTCAGCACACACATTTTTTTATGACCACAGACCTGATAAATGTATTTGTTGAGATAAAACAAAGAAATATATATATAATTATATATATATATATATATATATATATATATATATATATATATATATATATATATATATATATATATTCAGTCATGCGGTCTAAAAAAAAAAAACACTAGCACGATAAATAGACGAAGAAAGTCGAAAATCAGTTTGAAAGTTTCAGAAATGATTAGGTTCTCTAGAATTGCGAGTTTATTTCAAATGACTTTATTGGAAGAGACATCCGAAAGTTGTCCCTCATCATGTTTTCGTTATATTGTCTTTGATACTTTCTGTGTTAATGACGTTCAAAGTCCAAAATATATATTGACATTTCGTGAGACCCCCCCCCCCCCCCACCATGAGGTTTTCTTGCTCTTTTCTTTATAAAATGTTACCGGCAAAGTGTTAAATCCGGTACTCTATAGAATGCCTAGGCAATGTTTAGAATGCCTGAATTTTTCAGGCAAAGTATGAAATAAATTGCTGATGTGTGAAATATGAATATGAAAGATCAAAATGCCAAAAAATGAAGTGTTTAGCGTGAAAGAAGAAAATTAAGAAGAGTACAATTCTAAGTGACAATCCAGTCTTACCTGTTGTAGCAAATACTTCAATCTCACCTCTGCCGTCTTTTTTTTTCGGTATAAACATCATACGCTTTATTTTGTATTCGTTCCATATTAAAATACGTAATCATCAATAATGGCTTTTGTTGTTCTTTTCCGATACTTTGCCTAAACGACACTAGTCGTTCTATTGGATGCTTAGGAATTGTATAGAATGCCGAGGAAAAGTACGCAAAATTTAAAAAAACTGATATTTTATACTTTGCCTAAAACCACCAGGCATTCTATACAGTGGAATTTCACACATTGCCGGTAACACACACACACAATGTGAAATTCATCTGCTGGGTGCAAACAACCTCTTTATGTCATCTAAATCAATAATTGATCTTTTGACTACGATTTGTTATTCTCTTACTCAGCAGTAACATAGACTGAAATATTTTTTCGAATCACCTGTCATTCTATACTAATATAACTACAAATTAGACAGTCTCCTAAAAAGTTCTAAAAGTTTCTTGAAATAATATTATAATATTCTAGAAGACTACTCAGTGTTGAATGCGAATCAAGAATTTTCTTGAAAACAGATATTTCTAGCAGGTCAAGAATATTCTAGAAGAATACTTAGCAATAATACTAATAAAGTATTTTCAAGAAAATACAAATTTCACAATATCATTATACTGATCACAGAAACAAAGTTTTTATGGAACAATATATATATATATATATATATATATATATATATATATATATATATATATATATATATATATATATATATTTAGGCATTACGGATTAGTAAACACATTTTGTACCAAGAAACAAAAAAAAAAAAAAAAAAAAAGTTAAAATTTGTTGAGATAAAACAAAGAAATATATATATATTCTATCCTTCTATTTATGAAAATTCTTTTTTGAATGTAAAAAAACTTGAAAAGTTTCAGCAAGAAGAAACCAAATGTTTCTCACATTGTTCTAATTACATCTCTGCCGTGGCTTCCCCTTAGTAACCGACAACATTACTCCTCTGTACCAGGCTGTTGAGAAGAATTTGGTGTTGTGCAAACTCTAATAGATTTATTTGTTTCACGTTAACTAAGAGACAAACATTATATATTTTAAAAAAGAATAGTACACAACTGTTCTAACGTCTTTAATATTTGACCCGATGGCCAGATTTAATTAGGATTAGGTCACCCCAACCATATCGGTGATTGTACCGTAAACCATTCATTTTTTGTATTCTCTCCGTTTTAATTTTATTCATATTCTCTAAACATGTGTTTATATAGTATCGGGTAAGGTAGGGTTTACAGAGGATGTTTTTATGTCGCGGCGTTACATGGGATTGTGTAGCTAGCACAACGTCCAACCGTGGCATTACATGGGATTGTGTAGCTAGCACAATGTCCAACCAAAGCATTACATGGGATTGTGTAGCTAGCACAATGTCCAACCGTGGCATTACATGGGATTGTGTAGCTAGCACAATGTCCAACCAAGGCATTACATGGGATTGTGTAGCTAGCACCGTGTCCAGCTGCATGTTTTGTCGATATTAGAAGCTATTACCTAATGGGTTGTTTAGAGTTGTAGAAGTCGGGTAAACAATCAGGTCCTCTTGAGACTCAAGCCCGGAGATGTCAAGTTACAAGACGTCCTGTCACACAGTCAATCGGAAACAAAACATTTTGTATTTAAAGATTTCAGACAACTGGAATGAGAACATATGGTTCATTCTAATACACACTGGGCCATTTTGAAACTTAGAAGATATAAACTTGAAAGGATTTTTTTAAAAACATAATTTTATATCGGAATGGACGATATACATAACAGCTTATTATTAAGATAATTACAGCTGAGAAATTCACAAAGTATCATTGGAAATTAACTATAATTATTTAAACATTGCGGCATTCACCAAAAATGTTTCACTATTTGGAATCAGCTATTATTTCCACTTTAATCGTAGTAGGAAATAATTGGGTTTTTTTTACGCCGCCATTGCTAGCATGATTATGTGTAGTGTGTCTACCACACCAGCATTGTTGGTGGTGCTTATGCATGTTTGCCATGCCCACAGAGCGGCAGGGTGAGTGTACCCGCTAACATTTGCCGGGCTTTTCAGAACAGCCCAGACTTGCCAGAGCAGCAGGGTGTGGGCACTGCTGATCGGCCAGAATGGCAAGGCTAGGGGATTGTTTCTGCCACTCGGAGAGAGGGGAGGGTTACATGTGCCTGAACCACTAGCCCGAATTAGCAAGTTGCGAAGGTGTGCTTAAGTGGGACAGAGTGGATGGGTGTTGTGTGCCGACCACATCTGTCTCCACAACCAGCTGTGAGTACTATGGTCTCGGATAGTCTACATTGACTACAGTACCAACACCATCGCAAGAAGGTTTTTTTTTTCCTGACTAGAGAACCCCAATGATCCTTTCTTCAAAGACCATGGTATGTCTCCCAAACCAGGATAGCCTGGCACATGAGATACCTTTTAGACCTTATTGATCATGGTACCTCCTGTTCCATGTAAGTATTTTAAAAGTTTGCAATGCACACAATGCACAGTGTACCACTGTAGGAAACAGAAATTGAGACGGTTAATCTGTCGGAAAGTCTGATTAAATTGGTCAAAAAAAATGTATGTATATATTTTTACATTAAAATGTAACTTGTAGTTATATCATTATATAGACAGTAAAGTTTGTATTTTTTAAAATCAGAACAAGTTAAACTTTTTTCTACCACATAGCAAAGAGAAAATTTTATTTCATAAGATTTTACAATGACTACACCTGTTGTCGATGTCCGAACTAAATCTTACACTTCAAAAGTAACCTAAAACTTACTGCTAAAAAAATGTATCTTGTAGTTTATGCCTGTGTCTTCCTTACCTGGATCTGTATGAGCTAATGGCCACATGCCTGGGGGGGGGGGAAGAAGAACTATGAAAATAGTTCAAATATTGATTTACAGGATCAATAATTTTATCGTCACAGGAATTTGAATAATGGCAAAGATACAAGTAAGTTCCAGGTGTTACTCAGTACGGTTATAATTAAAGGCAGTAATTACTTCCAAATGTTTCAATATTGTGTGTGTGTGTAAGATTGTGTGTGTAAGATTGTGTGTGTAAGATTGTGTGTCATGCGTCAATTATAGCTATACACAGACACCGTTAAACACATTTTTTAAAGACGTTTCAATTAGCCTTATAAGTTTCTACTACAAGTACCAGCTTGTAACACTCTGAAGATAGGCAACGTAATTGATTCGAGGTAGTCTTTAATATCTTTGGTACCATCTAAACTATGCGCGCGCATAAGTCTCGGCGAGCCCAAACACATTACAACTGAGCACACACAAGTTTCTTCCAGAAGGCCTATATATATATATTAGGGTGCATCACCAAAAAATGTTTAATATTTGATCTGTCTGCTATTTAAATTTATACGATTGATCATAAAGAAGCATTGTATAAAAAATTAAAAAAAAATATTTGACAATGCTTAGAGGTCCCCCGGACTTCAACAAAGTTTGAATAATTAAGCGAAAACTAGATAAAACCATCCTTTTTGTAAAGTCTTACAGACTTACATACAAAGAGTGAAGCGCTATATACATTATTTTGGTTTTATAGTGTTTGACAGCCATTATTGATTTTAGATGAACAGTTGTGCTAGAAATTAAATTTAAAATTCATATTTCTTTATTTATATAACTAGCTGAACAGGCCCGGTACCTGGACCGGCTATTCGGCACGCAGTTGGAGTTTAAAATGGTGATGCGCTCACAACACCATATCATTGACTAATCTTAATTCATTAATAATATTTTAAAAGACTCTTTCTCAATAGTTATTTTTTTAATAATGTATCAATTCTCTTTCACTCAGCCCCACACCCATCCTTCCCTCCCTCCTTCCCCCGCCACCCCCCTTCCACTCAAGACATGCCCGAATAGCAGTAGGTCTCAATGTCCAAAATTACAAAAGGGGGCATTTAGTATAACTGCATGTTCATCCCGTTAACAATACCACGTGACACCTCTCCCTACCTCCCCCCCCCCCGTTAAACACTCCTTTCCCAACCCTACACCCCGAATGCTGTTAATTTTTGAGTTGAGAAAAAAAAATGGCAATAAATAATCCAAGATCAGAATAACCAAGAACGAATACTCGAACGCAGGGACTGTCACGTTGACAAAAAAATCAGAGTACCTATATGACCTTCAAAAAAAAAGAGTTGCCATTGCTTAAAAATCTATTTTCTGACAATAAATTCTACAATGAGTTAACCTATCTGAAATGTATGTGTTATGAAACAAGAAATGGGATATACATCTATCTATATATACATCTATCTATATATACATCTATCTATATATATACATCTGTGGGGACGGATGGTCGTATGGTAAAGCACTCGTGTGTTGACCTGAAGGTACCTGGTTCGAAAACAGGTGAGGACCAAGGAAAAGTTTTCAGGTCATGGCTCAAGTTTCCGATATTTCTCCCGTGGTGCCTCCATGGCCATTGCACTAACGGCTGTGGTGGGGATGAAAGAAAGGCACCATAAAAACCGACCCATTCCTGGTTCATAGGATCGAAGAGATTTCATCTCAACATTACAGGGACTTTGAGGCTCATCGGAGCAGATGAAGTGTTGAGTTCATCTGTTTTCAGTAAACTCAAAATGAAAAGGTGATTGTGTGGTCAGCACAATGCCCAGCTGTCATTAATTCCCCAATTTAAAGTCATGTACCCATTTAAAGCTTACCTCAACTCCATGACAGCTCGCCCAAATAAAGCAAATTATCGAAAATTTCAATCACATACTTTTTAGTACATTAATGGTAATAAACCAGTAGCCTTTATATATATATATATATATATATATATATATATATATATAATGAGAGAGAGAGACCTAATAGAAATACTTCTAGTTAATGTAAATGAAGGTATGTGGTAATTTACTAAGTAAGAAGATATCGGCATTTAATATAGGTAGGCAACATCAACGACTGAAATAGTACTTTCTATAGGTTGAATATATAGCTTAATGATGACGGTAATAGTCGCTGATTTATGTACAAATAGAGATGACCATAGTAGTGAAGTATCTAGATAATATAGATTAGTTAAATGTATATTTGTTGATGGTATAGAAAGTTAAATCGGTATGTATAGATAACATAACTAGTTTATGCTACATATTTAGATCACAAGAAATGCCTGAAAGAAATTCACAAATCTAACTATACTGCTTATTGATGAAGGTAACGCAGGAACGAAAATGAACATAAACGAAAAAAAAATGATTTCCTCATCGTATTCATCACCAAACTATTCTCATTGCAGTTAGTTAGTTCAAGTCAAACCTTCAATTAAGTTGGTTCATGCTCTAGTTGCCACGCAGCCTTAAGTCTTCAGTCGATGGTGCAGTTAGATAAACAAAGACGTATACTGGTGTCTTTTGCCTGACAATGCCGTGTAAGCCTACAATGTATGTATAAACAGGGTCATAAATATTGTTTATGTATTATGGGGTGCGAATACTTTGTAATGTCTAACAGGGACGTATATTTTGTTAGATCTAACGAGAGCGTATACTTTGTTGAAAACAAACGTTGTGCGAATAAATGTAATGTAATATAATGTAATATAATGTAATATAATGTAATATAATGTAATATAATGTAATATAATGTAATATAATTAATTTAATATAATTTAATATAATGTAATATAATGTAATATAATGTAATACTTGTAAAGTCAATTGAATCAATATATTAATATAGTGAAATTATTTTAAACAGGTTTTCATTTATATAAATTAGAGTATGTTATAAAGGTCTGGATGTTTGTGTTCATGCGCCCAACGTTTTTCGTTTTTCGTTTTTATAAAAATCAGAAGCTCTTATAAAGTCTATTACTATTACCATCTTACAAATTGTTTCAGAAATTATTTTCTACTTTTTAGTACGCAAGAAAAAAGGTTGTTTTTTTTTATAAAATATTTTTTTTATAATTTTATTTTTTATTTTCTACTTTTTAGTTTTTGATTGGTCAAAATTTGAAATCGCATAATTTTATTCCATAACCTTGGATGTGCAATGCAATTATCCCTAATTTCAATGGGCAATTTAAAGCCAAATTAGATATAAAGTTGTGTACAATGTAAAATTATATATCAATTATTTTAATTGATTTCATAATGCCAGAATCCTATTGTGTTACACATCAGTTTAATAAGTTTAATAAGTTATTTTAGACTTTGAGAAAAGTCAATTAGAACAACTCTTCCCATTTACATAACAAGATGAATTATCACACGATCGGCAGAATTTTCCTTACCCATGACGAGTCTTCTTTCCTTCACTTTCATTGACCCCGGAAAGACAAAACAAGAAGTGAAGTTAATAACGCAGTGGCTACGGTTCGGTCCGACCGAACCCGTATATTTTTTTTTTCGGCTACCAGCCATACTTATTATTGCATATTTTTTTTCGGGCATATTTTTTTTGTTTTCGGGGCTAGTGTTAGGGTTAGGGTTAGGAATAGGGTTAAGGGTAGGGTTAGGAATAGGGTTAGGAATAGGGTTAGTGCAGTGACTTATATGTAGTTATATAGCTCAGTGCAGCGACTCGGCCGCTATATTTAGATATCTATAGCTGGACCCTAACCCTATCTCTAACCCTAATCCTAACCCTATTCCTAACCCTATTCCTAACCCTAATCCTAACCCTATCCCTAACCCTAATCCTAACCCTTTTCCCAACTCTAGCCCTAGCCACGAAAACAAAAAAAAAATATGCAATAATAAGTATGGTTGGTACCCGAAAAAAAAATACGGGTTCGGTCGGACCGAACCGTAGCCACTGCGAAGTTAATAAATATTTATATTCTTTCTACAACCACAATAATTTTATTTTCAGAAAATACTTAAGAAACTCATCAAATCATAAAGTAATAGTAAGAATATTACATTGTCATCGTGTTCTGAACTATATTAAAAGTATCAGAACTATAGCTTTTCGGAAAATGGTCTAAAATTGGATTGCCGAATTCCTGACAGACAAACAAGAAGTGAAGTTAATAAAAACGTCGTAAAAAGATATTACAAAGTTAAATTATAAGCGGGGCTTATCCATCATTGTACTGTACTGTGCTGAATGACGTCATTATCCAGTTTCTTTAGAAAAAAAATTGTATTTCTTTAAGTGAAAATAATTTCAGAATAACATTGTTGTGGGCTAGTTTCTGGAGAGGTCAATGATATATTGATTGATTGAAAAAAACATTTAAGCACACAACCACATGGTGTGTGTGTGATATTAATTCGGCATTAATTAATATATAGGGTTAGGGTAAAGCGGTCGACTGTAGACCTGAAGAGGGTCCATGGCTAGATCTCCGGTGAGGAGACTTCAAAATTATAACCACTCCCAAAAAACAAAAAAACTTTCGTACAATAAAAATTTTATTACAGTCTATTCTGCAGTTTATTTGCTAAGGATGAAATTCCGAACCAGGCTGCACCTGCTTTGCAGTAATAGACTCTTTTTTTTTTATTCTGCTGTAGCATGAAATTGATGGATCATTCTCAGACTCCACTCCGGGCGCCACCAATGCTACACACGGCACTGTTTTTTTTTTTTAAGCCTTCCTTATGTTTTGTTTAATAATGGTAACGAGTGGGAAACTATTAATTTTTATTGTTCGATCATATAAACAAACCTCCCCCTTCCCCCATCCACCTCCCAGTTAGTTTGCGTGTGATCCCCTCCATGCCCCACTTGACAAAGTTTAGGAACCACTGACCTACATAATATGGCTATTGTTGTTACTCTCTAGTCTCTGGAGAAACGTAATGCCGCCAACTGATAGCATACAAGATTTAGTACTTCCAGTCAGTTCAACGTGGAAGGGTGGTGGGTGGGGGGGGGGGTAGATGGGTGTGAACCAGCTACTGGAAACCTGACCAATTTTAATGTCAAGTTGTGTGTGAGATTTGCGGATAATTTTAAACCGTTCAAAGCTAACAATAAAAATTGTTTGGATAAATGTTTCCGTTTGTGATAATTTTTTTTTATATATTTGCTCTATTTGTTTCGTCACGTCGGAATTTCGTCCCAGGATGAGATATGTTTTTGTTATAGCAACATTTAACAAAGTCACTGTAAATTTTATTTTTAATCACGGTCATATATATATATATATTTATATATATATATATATATATATATATATATATATATATATATATATATATATATATATATATATATATATATGCCATTACCTTCGATCGTCTTAATAAAATTGAGTAAATTAAAATCCGAACAAACTTGGGTACAGAATTCAATTTAGAATACAAAAAAAAGTAATAAAAGCATCGTCTCTAATTTCCACCAAATTGTTTTTAGGTTCTTATTTTAAAACTTACCATGTTTTCTTTTTGCAAGTTTCCTAAATTGTTTTCAAATTGACAAAAAAAAAAAAATAAAAAAAATTTCAACTAATTAAAACAAAATCATTTTCTAAAATTTACTTATGAAAATGATTTAAATCTTGAATGTTTTGAAGGATGTTTACCTTCCAATTCGGAACTGAATACTTGCAATCGTAGAACATTTATATCATTGTGTAGTTGAACTATTTGGACCTACGTGCACTGAGAAGAAAGATTAGTTAATTGCAGACTTGGCTCATTTCTTACCACTAGTCTTAAAATGTCTGACAAAATTTCTAACAGGAATGTATTTGCAGCAATCGTTCTGTCAGTATTTTGCTGTCTTGTTTACTACAATTCCTCGTTTGACATGACTTCAGACTCTAGTTTTAGAGAAGTTTTAATCAGAAGGTAAGTAGTGATTTATTTATAAAGATATTTAGGCCTACATGTAAGACAAATTTCATCATTAAAGAAATGTCAGCGGGCCGCCTAGAAAAAAATTCGGTTCCACGACTTTTCGAGCCCGGACACTTCGACCCCGCGACATTTCGACCCCAAAACAGTTCGACCCCGGACTATTCGACCCTATCAACTGTTAAAATGAATGTTTGAATTATTATTTTTTTTTAATATGTTATTTACTTTGTTCAACATGTGTATAATTGTTAAAAAATATTTAAATTGTATTCATGTTGTTTAAAGTATGTGTTTTAATTGTTTAAAATATGTGATTTAATTGTTTAAAATATGTGTTTTAATTGTTTAAAATGTGTGTTTTAATTGTTTAAAATATGTGTTTTAATTGTTTAAAATATGTTTTTCTGTAAGGTTTGACTTCTGATGCTCTAAACACTTTCAAACGTTTTTGAAGACCGACATGATATCTTACTAAAACTTCTCATGCTTGCACATGAGTTTCATTGAACAATGGTTTGTGTCTACTTTTGCCACTAGTACAAATGATATAAGTGACTAATATCCAAGATGGATAGGTCCAGTATAATGTTTACGTCATGACTTATCTGTACATTATTATTATATTTGTCTTATATCTGTCTGGAAACACTTACAACTTTTGCATCTTCGCTTATCAAAGCTGGGTTATAATCAAAGAGGAGGGGGGGGGGAGAATTGTTGAGTGTAAAAATTACGTGACATAATCAAACAATTTGTGTCTATTGATAAGACATCACACAAACTAAAACACACATTTTATACACTTAAAACAAAAATTTATAACAATTAAAACACACATTTTAAATTAAAATAACAACACATTTCTTTAACAATTAAACACATGTTGAACAAAGCTAGTAAACATATTTAAAACAAAGATATAACTATTCAAATATTATTTTTATCAGTTAACGGGGTCGAATAGTACGGTGTCGAACTGTCCCAGGGTCGAAGTGTCGCGGGGTCGAAGTGTCGAGGGGTCGAAGTGTCGAGGGGTCGAAGTGTCGCGGGGTCGAACTGTCCCAGGGTTGAAGTGTCGCGGGGTTGAAGTGTCGCGGGGTCGAAGTGTCGAGGGGTCGAAGTGTCGCGGGGTCGAAGTGTCGCGGGGTCGAAGTGTCGCGGGGTCGAAGTGTCGCGGGGTCGAACTGTCCCAGGGTTGAAGTGTCGCGGGGTTGATGTGTCGCGGGGTCGAAGTGTCGCGGGGTCGAAGTGTCTGGAGTCGAACTGTCCGGGGTCGAAAGGTCCGACCACCAAAAATTCTTGGTCGGTTTGGGCAGAAAAGGTGCTTGTGAACCTATTCAAAATTTAACAAGCGTTTGTGTTTGTCTCTGTCTCTGTTTGTGTTTGTCTCTGTCTGTGTTTGTCTGTGTTTATGTTTGTCTCTGTCTGTGTTTGCCTGTGTATTGTTACATACAGCCTACACTTATACAACATAAAGAAACACATTAAAACATTATAGGCAAGTATACCCATGTATTTATAAGGTATGTCTCAACCTATCAATAAATGCTATAGTAAAGTTAATTTTACAAAATATATTAGAACTTCTAGGTCGGCTCCATCAATGAGTAAAATGACAACACAATGGCCAATGAGTAAAATGACAACACAAAGACCAATGAGTAAAATGACAACACAATGGCCAATGAGTAAAATGACAACACAATGGCCAATGAGTAAAATGACAACACAATGGCCAATGAATACAAACATATTCCTGCCACATTTTCAATCAAAAAAATGTTAGTTCGCTAAAAGTCTCAACTTATTCAAGTCTGACAGTTTGACGTTAAAAGAACTAACAAAACGCCAAAGAACTATTTTTTTTATTTTATAGTTTTTCTGTAACAAAAAGAAAGTAAAACTGAATTTAGATGAAGAATTAAAAAAAAACAAAAACAAATACATGCATCATGTACGACAGTGCCCCTTGAGCTGCATGCACGACAGGACCTCCCTTGAGCTGCATGCACGACGGGGCCTCCCTTTGAGCTGCATGCACGACAGGGCCCCCTCCCTTTGAGCTGCACAAAATCAACGCCCGGCTGCACCGCCTCTCATCATGATTTCGTTTATTGCTGTTTCAACGAAATGAATTTCTTCGCGGAAAACGTGCATTGCTTTACGATGATTGCCCTTGGATATATCCACGCCTCCCTCACAGTTTAACATCCCAGATCTGTCCGAGAGAAAGGGAGGGAGGGAGGGGAAGAGGATGGTCTTTTTTTTTTTGTTTGTTAGAGATGGACAGAAAGAAAACACACATCTGTAACCATGCGATGAGATGTGAACGAATACCAGAGCGTACAATTATAGATTCTAATAAACATCGCAGACATTATCAAACGCAACACATTCTTAACAGGTGTTTTGTACTAAATACACAGTATGACACTGATAATTTTTTTTTTTTAAATTTCCCATGTACAGAAACTCAACAACTTTGGCTCAGTTTGAAAAATGGATAGTCGTGACGTCAATTCGTCCGCCAACAGATGACGTCAAATATCTGGCACAGTTGCCAGGTTGGCGAGTTGCTGTTGTCGGAGATGTGAAAAGTCCTGGCAATTGGAGGTAAACTTTTATAATCTCAAGCATACTGTCCGTGTTTATCTGGCAATATGATTATAGCAGTTAGAGATAGTTTATCTGGCAACTGCTTAGCAGTTAGAGAGTTTATCTGGCAACATGCTTATAGCAGTTAGAGAGTTTATCTGGCAACATGCTTATAGCAGTTTGTGATAGAAGGAAGTGGTGGCTAGCCCGTGGCTGAGTTTTCCAAAAAACACGATTATAGATGTACTAGCTGTACCCTGCAAAACCTTTGCATAGAGTTATATCCCCTTATGCTTGATCGGTAGGCTGGGTTATTTTTTGGTTTCGGGCAGATCCGATTTTTTTCATGGTTGTATTTTAAACTGGAATACTGTTGTACATGTATTAATTCTTTACTTTTGATTTAACGCACACTGGAAATGAGTATTATTATATATGATGGTTGCCTACAAAGTTGTTCTATAAAAGTGTGATTTAAAATTATCGTTTAAGGATTTAAATTACTTCTCTACACTTCCCTTATTCAAGTTATAACATAAGCAGCACACGTTAAAAAAAGGGTTTGGTTGGAATTTCGTAAATAATTATTCAAGAATATTTACAACTGGCAAGATTCAAACCAAGATCCTCGGGAACTAACTAATATCATGAAGGACATAGAAATGTATTAGTCATTCATTTTGGAAGCTACCGGAAGACATCACGAAAAAAATAGCTCTGCGATGCCAGAGAAAAGTTGGTTGTCCAAAGACCACTTGGATAAGGTCTTGTGAACGTGCAATAAAGTATTGTGTGGGGTGTACATGAAATAAAGTATTGTGTGGGGTGAACGTGCAATAAAGTATTGTGTGGGGTGAACATGAAATAAAGTATTGTGTGGGGTGAACGTGAAATAAAGTATTGTGTGGGGTGAACGTGAAATAAAGTATTGTTGGGGTGAACATGAAATAAAGTATTTTGTGGGGTGAACGTGAAATAAAGTATTGTGTGGGGTGAACGTGAAATAAAGTATTGTGTGGGGTGAACGTGAAATAAAGTATTGTGTGGGGTGAACGTGAAATAAAGTAATGTGTGGGGTGAACGTGAAATAAAGTATTGTGTGGTGTGAACGTGAAATAAAGTATTGTGTGGGGTGAACGTGAAATAAAGTATTGTGTGGGGTGAACGTGAAATAAAGTATTGTGTGGGGTGAACGTGCAATAAAGTATTGTGTGGGGTGAACGTGAAATAAAGTATTGTGTGGGGTGAACGTGAAATAAAGTAATGTGTGGAGTGAACGTGAAATAAAGTATTGTGTGGGGTGAACGTGAAATAAAGTATTGTGTGGGGTGTACATGAGATAAAGTATTGTGTGGGGTAAACGTGAAATAAAGTAATGTGTGGGGTGTACATGAGATAAAGTATTGTGTGGGGTGAACGTAAAATAAAGTAATGTGTGGGGTGAACGTGAAATAAAGTAATGTGTGGGGTGAACGTGAAATAAAGTATTGTGTGGGGTGAACGTGAAATAAAGTAATGTGTGAGGTGAACGTGAAATAAAGTATTGTGTGGGGTGAACGTGAAATAAAGTATTTTTTGGGGTGTACGTGAGATAAAGTATTGTGTGGGGTAAACGTGAAATAAAGTAATGTGTGGGGTGTACATGAGATAAAGTATTGTGTGGGGTAAACGTGAAATAAAGTAATGTGTGGGGTGAACGTGAAAAAAAGTATTGTGTGGGGTGAACGTAAAAAAGACTTAGTGCTGAGGGCACTTCGCTCTGCAAGGAGTCCAAGGAATTAAGAAAGTTATACCTAGATTCACTCATAGCTCGCAGCCCTAACGTTCAACAGTGGATTCACTTTCTAGGTCAATACATTTATTTACATTTCAAAAACAACAATCACCATTAAAAAATTGTTTGTATCGCTTCCGTCAATACAGTTGCTTTTAAAATGTGGATCGCGATCCTATACAATTATCAAATTGGGTCGCAAAGTGTCCAAGTTTGAGAACCTCTGTGTTAGAACATCTCATTGGGCGAAAATTAGGTCCGGCAGTATTCTATCATTCATTGCAAACCATCTATATCAAGTCTGAAGTCAACGTGTGCCGAGTGACAGACAGAAGAAAGTAATCTACATTTAGTTACAGACAGAAGAAAGTAATCTACGTTTAGTGACAGACAGAAGAATGTAATCTACATTTAGTGACGGACAGAAGAAAGTAATCTACGTATAGTGACAGACAGAAGAAAGTAATCTACATTTAGTGACAGACAGAAGAATGTAATCTACATTTAGTAACAGACAGAAGAAAGTAATCTACGTTTAGTGACAGACAGAAGAATGTAATCTACATTTAATGAGAGACAGAAGAAAGTAATCTACGTTTAGTGACAGACAGAAGAAAGTAATCTACATTTAGTGACAGACAGAAGAATGTAATCTACATTTAGTGACAGACAGAAGAAAGTAATCTACGTTTAGTGACAGACAGAAGAAAGTAATCTACATTTAGTGACAGACAGAAGAATGTAATCTACATTTAGTGACAGACAGAAGAAAGTAATCTACGTTTAGTGACAGACAGAAGAATGTAATCAACATTTAGTGACAGACGGAAGAAAGAAATCTACATTTAGTGACAGACGGAAGAAAGTAATCTACATTTAGTGACAGACAGAAGAATGTAATCTACACTTAGTGACAGACGGAAGAAAGTAATCTACATTTAGTGACAGACGGAAGAAAGTAATCTACATTTAGTGACAGACAGAAGAATGTAATCTACACTTAGTGACAGACGGAAGAAAGTAATCTACATTTAGTGACAGACAGAAGAAAGTAATCTACATTTAGTGACAGACAGAAGAAAGTAATCTACATTTAGTTCTACATTAAATGACATGAGATGGATGATACGATACATCGATACACAAATTATTGCATAATAAAAGCTTCATACACTCTTAGTATGTGTTTGAAGTCCCTGTAAGGATGAGATGAAATCTTTGATATCCTATAAACCAGTAATGGGACGGTTTTCACGGTGCCATTTTTGCTCCCAAAAATAGATAATGTGGGAAATTTCACCACGAACGGAAAATACCAGGAGATCCTCACGTGGAAAATGGACCACTTATCCCGGCATTTATATACTGTTAGTAGCTGTAGACATATAAAAAGGGTTGAACAAAATTTAATGATTCAACTCATAGAGTGATAGTTCGTTTCAAACAGCTCAACAGAAAAATTTACATAATGAAATATATATAGTAATATTAACATAGATTTTATCTCTTTTTTCTATTGTCTGTGCCTCGTTTTGTATTCGTAAATCATCACTTATGTTTATTCACCCCCCAGTTATCCAAACTGTGATTTTCTGAGCATTGACCGACAGAAACTTCTCAACTTTAAAATTAACAGTTATCTCCCCTTCAAAAGTTATGCCCGTAAAAATATCGGCTACCTGTACGCAGTATTGAATGGAGCAAAGTACATCTACGAAACTGATGACGACAACAGGTAAGCAATGAATGAATACACGTCTATGGGTACAGGTGGACAATTTATAATACACGTCTATGGGTACAGGTGGACAATTTATAATACACGTCTATGGGTACAGGTGGACAATTTATAATACACTTCTATGGGTACAGGTATGGGGGAATCAATTAACTTACATCCATGAATACAGGTTGATAAATAATTAATAGAATAACGGAGGAAGATCATAGTGGACAAATTCTAAACTGTCAGAACTATTCAGCCCATGGTTATACAGCCATCCTATTTTCCAGTCTTGTATACAAAATATTTCACAAATCAAATATATAGTTTAGCTAATAAAACTTATTTTATCTCTACTCGTCGTATCCGGCATACTATCATACTAAATTACTTAGGCTTTAGTCCGGATAGTTGAAAGTCTACTGTAAGTTAATGAAATGTTAATTATAATTTCAACAATTTTTTTCTCCTACATCTACAGACCTTTCGACAACCTGGAAGGCTTCATCTACAGCCACCGGACATCGGGACTGATGTATGATGGTCAGCGTGTGTTCAACCCATACCATCACTTCGGTCAGTCCACTCTATGGCCCAGGGGTTACCCGTTGTCCGAGATAGGATCAGTCAGTAGCAAATCATACTGGTAAACTATCTGCATGTTTATAATTTAAGTACCGCCCTACGGCTATAGGCAAGCGCTCAGACATTCGTTTTAGTCCCTACTAAGTCGACCTTTGCTATCCATACAATCCTCTCGGTGCTTGCCTATATAAACATTAGAAATCCTTCAATACACAATCGTCTAACGTATGCGTTAGGTAGTTTTCATATCGTGCGGTGTATGCGTTGTAACCGTGTGTCTCCCTCGCAGGTAGTTTTCATATCGTATTGTCCTCATGGCAATAAAAGCCAAATGTTATTTTCTATTACAGCATTTCACACATGTCTTTGTTATCCATTCTGTCGGATTTCGTTCAGCCAGCTTTAGCGGGCTTTTCCAGTAGTCTAATTCATAAAAAAACACGCTTTGCATTATAAACAATTACATTGGTATATCTTTAGAAAACTCCAGTTAAAATCATTAAGATATTTTATTTTCAGTAAATCATTGTTTCACGTGAACATATAAAATATTTCAGACTAACTGTACCCTGTAAAACCTTTGCATAGAGTTATATTCCCTAAGGTTTGACCAGTAGGCTAGGTTTTTTTGGTTTCAGACAGATCCCATTTTTGCATGATTTTTATTACTATTGTTTACCTTTGACGATTTTATACTGGAATACTGTTGTATTAATTCTTTACTTTCGATTTAACGCAGAACCCACATCGCTATTATTTATATAGATGTATACATTTGTTATGTATTGTTTATTTAAAAAAAAAGAACAATTCATATCTTCCTTGTTTTTATCTTAATTAGGCTGGACAGCGACTGGACAACACCGACCATACAACAGGGTGTGGTCAACGGAGACCCTGACGTCGATGCTGTTTTCAGATTGACGCGGAAGTCCGTGACGTCGCCCATCAATGTGACCTTTGATCCCTACGCCCCTCCAGTGTTCGTGCCCCAGGGTGTATTCAGTCCGTTCAACTCACAGAACACGTTGTTTCACCACAGAGCATTCTGGGCTCTGCTGATACCGATGACCACAACATTCAGAATGTGCGACATTTGGCGCGGGTACTGGGCGCAGAGGTTGATGTGGGAGATCGGGGACAGGCTGGCGTTCTTTACGGCCAACGCCTACCAGAACAGAAGCTCCCACTCGTATCTGGAGGACGCCACGGATGAGAAGGACATGTACTTTCAGACTGAAGATTTGATTGGTTTCTTGACCAACTGGACATGTCTTCCAAGGTTCAGTTTCTTTCAGTGCGTCTTGAAGTTAACAACTGACATGGCTGACAAAAAATTCTGGAAGCATGAAGAAATTGATCTGACGCGCAGTTGGTTGGATGATTTGACAGAGCTGGGATATCTAGAACCTAACCGCGTTATTGAAGTTTTAACTTTGACTGATAATGATACTTTGAAGGTAGAGAGCTACAACCAGTTTCATGACGATAGCTTTAATAAACCCAAGACAAAAGTTACATTTATACCGTCAGAGCAAAAAGATCAAAGTGTAAAGGTTGATGTAATTGAAGAGACACCTGCACATGAGGCTAAAGATATTTTAACCAACATGTGTCCAAACATCTCACAAACCACATGGACATTAAAGAATGACCAGTCCTCCAATTACTACCACGACATTCTCTTAGTTGTTGTATTCAACTGGCCGAGACATTATGGTAATGTCCGATATCTGGACGCCATGTACAGTAAAGTGTTCCCTAACATTGTTTACTATGGAGACGATCCTCCAAAATTTTATGAACAAAATAAACCATTGGGGAAACGGCTTAGTTTTCTTGAGCTAAGTCTAGAAGGGGGTTATGTTGGCTACCTCTGCGCTGTAAAAGCCATGGAAATGAATTACAAAGTCAGAGGCTATCTTATTATGGGCGATGACGTCATGTTTAAGCATTGGACATTCTTCAACGCCAGCAAAGATCACTTCTGGATCACGTACGAGGGTGAATTTGTTGTGATAAACATCACCAATCCAAAACACGGGTGGGACTGGTGGATGAAACCCATCGGTAAATCCGCCTTTGACAAAACCATCAGTGATATCACATCTGTCACGGACTTCCCGGAATACGTCAACAACGCGTCAAGTTTCCTGACCAACTTGTCAAATTTTACGGGAAATCCCGAAATCATTGAAGGCGGACTGAGCGATGTGTATTATATACCAGCAAGTCGACGGCACGACACCATGTGGTATATGAAGAAGTTCTACAAGTATAAGGTATTTCTAGAGATTGCCGTCGCTACAGTTATACGCGGTCTCGAGAGAAAAGATAAAATAGTTTTAATAAAGGGTCGAAGTCTTTGGGGCAACGACCGGGTTAACCCATTCAGAATTTACTCCAGTGTGGAACATTTTTTCCATCCAATAAAACTAACGAATGCTAATGACTTAACATTTCAAGATCTATGTCGATTGTACGTGCCGGATACTCTAAGATACAGTTTTGGTTGGAACTCTTCCACTGTTTGACTGATTGATGTATATTGTTAATAAATAACCAACCGAACATTTATGTGATAAATTTCTCGTCAGATAATTTATTGATATTACTTTCTTTTCATAAACATATTGGCCATTGTCAAATTTGATTTCAATTTGTGTGTTTGCGTTGAATGTGAGTTTAATCTAGAACCATTGTTACCATTTCATACAGGTTTAATATTAAATTAACGGACATTTCGGGGAATCGAGTAGGTGGATGCATCATTCAAATAAATGTATATACATTACCCGTAAACGTTATTGGTGTGAACAGCTGTGGTCAGCAGATTGCGAGCCAGATTTAACAGCATATTAGTATTACTTGTCCTTAATCTGTAGTTTACATATGACTGACTTTAGGTGAAGCTTATGATTGCTTAAAATTGATTGTTTCAAGAGTAGCAATAGTAAACATCATACATAGTTTCAAAAATGTAATTTTTCTTTCGATTCGGCAATATTAGTTGCATGTGTTTGTTATGCAGCTTAACAACACTTTATATTTTATCATTATTGAGAATGAACGGAAGGCTCAAGTATAGAACAAAGAGCCAGATTTCACTAAACATGTTTACGTCTTGTTTGTGACGTTAAGAAAATGTTTATTGTACATTGAGTGAGTGTGAACTACAGTTTGCAGTACTTAGCAGTAGATTTTTTTAAGTATAATTTTTATATATATTATTACTTAAAAAAAAATATTAAAAATAAAATGCTGTTTTGTATGTCCTGGTATTTTTCTTCTTGCTTTATAGAGAAATAAATGTCAAGTTTTAAAAATGTATGGAGCGCATCTAGCAATAAAATTTTTTTTTAGCTGTATTAGCGCAGTGGTGTATTGAGAGGGGAACGCGGTGGAACGACGTACCCTAACCTTTTTTTTCAGAACCGGAACGTGTTCCTCCAGAACTTTTTCATGTCCCGACAACTCCCACATTTTTTTTGCTCCCACGATGCGTTCCCTTACTCGTTATTTGACCAATACATCACCTGTATTAGCGTAATAAAGACTCGCTAACCTGCAAACCAGAGGTGTGCACCCGCAGAATTGAAGCCGGCATGCGGCCTGTAGATAAAATGTGGCTTTTAAAAAAAAAAAAAATTAATAACCTCACAAACATCCTTATATATAGGTCATGGCTACAGAAACAGATGAATTCTACACTTCATCTGCCTCGGTCGCCCCTTTCTGAGGTAGGGAACTTTTTTATTTATTGGTGGTTATAGGATCTGAGAGAAAAAAAAAACTTTTCATTTCTACAAGTTTACAGACCTGTGATTAACAGCCCAATATCTTAATTAGGAATAAACACTTTGAGGGCCCCCCCTTTTGTTTTGTAATGGGCGATGGTAGGGGGGGCCTCTTGGCTTTTGGTTAGAGTTACTACCCGTGACAACAGTTCTGGGCTAGTGCAGATTGTTTTTTTAGCTTCTATCAGTGGACAATATTTTTTCGTTCGTGCGACTCTGTTCTGTAGTTGAAGGAACTAACCTCCTAAAAAATCAGGCCTAATCTACATTTCTATGACGTACAGTCGCGCAATACAAACATACCAAGATATAAGTCAAAGCCCATCATGCTCCAAAAAGCTTTATATTTTTTTATAAGTTTCTTTTATTTTTTTCCTTTTAACGAATTTGTTTTTTTTTTAATCATTACATTTTTTTTATATACTTACGTCGGTGAACAACGAACAGCAGGTTTTATGTAACAGATACATTTCACAGATAAAAATTTCACAAATCAATGTCACAGATAAAACTTAACACATAATACTAAAAAAAAAAAAGTTATGGCAAATGTGTTAAAATTGAAACAAAAAGATAGAGATATCACAAAAAATGTTGTCTCTGACGTCATTAGGAGTGAGGGGGAATCGGGATGTGGTGGGGGGGTGGGGGGAAGTAATACAGTAATACATTTCAACCCGTGACAAAATCAAAATAACAGACAACAATATGACACATAGTAATAATATCAAGGGGAGGAAATAATACACAATGTTTAACCTGTAAGGTCGTGTTAAACACAAGATATATGAAAGTAACAAGGTTAAACCGTAGGTCATGTTAAACACAACATACAAGAAAGTGTCAAAGTTCAAACACGATGACGTACAAAAATAACATTTTTCAAACTTCTAAAGACCGTATGAACAAATAACATAACATTTTTTTTAATGCTTTGAGTTTTGAGGATACAAAATTAGAATTCGTTTTTTTTTTTTTTTTGTATGTAAAATGTTGTTTTAGCAGTTACAATGGCTAGTACTTCTTGATTAAAAGACAAATTTAGCCGCCAACGTACTTTGTGATTTGTTTCGCAAAGTTTCGAAAAAGCAATACCATTATTATATGTATTGAATAGTTGTTTAAATTTTAATGTGCTTTCCACGACATATATCTTATTTAAACACATTTTACCTAATAGATATAAACAATATTGTTGTAATGGCACAGAATTCATGGATTCCTTAACTGACAAGGCCGTTGCCAATGGCCGGAAGACCCCCCCCTCCCCCCCCCCGCCCACTCCTCCTCCTACCCATGAGAGATAAAGTCATCTTGACAGACGGACCCCTCAGGATACCAGTTTTTCTTAGTACACGGGCCTATTTTTATTTGCTCTATTGGGCTCAGTGTTGGCTCCGACTTATACAAAACACATTTCCGCGCGTCAGTGATCTCCAGTGACCTGTGAACTTAACCGACACCACCAGGCCCTGTTAATTGATAGGCCGATCCTAGCACTGGTCAGAGGTGTAGCTTGTAGGGGAAGGAAGGAAGGGGGGGGGGCAGGACTGTCCCAGGTGACATATACTTTGCCTCTTGCTCAGTTTTGAGGGTGGGGGAGGGGAGGAGGAGCTTCATACAAGGGTGCAATGTAAGATTCAGTCCCGGGGGCGCCACCGATGGGTAGTTTCCCATTTGTGCCTGGAGCACGCTGGCATATATTTTCAGTCTAATTGACCATAAATATTTCATTACATAGGGTAGTTTGATGAATGGCACACCATAGTCTGGTTTTATGAAATAATAATAATAATAATCCTCTTCAGACGTAAACAAAGATAGATACATGTTATATCTATCTATCTATCTATCTATCTATCTATCTATCTATCTATCTATCTATCTATCTATCTATCTATCTATCTATCTATCTATATCTATCTATCTATCTATCTATCTATCTATCTATCTATCTATCTATCTATCTATCTATCTATCTATCTATCTATCTATCTATCTATCTATCTATCTATCTATCTATATCTATCTATCTATCTATCTATCTATCTATCTATCTATCTATCTATCTATCTATCTATCTATCTATCAATCTATCTATCTACCTATCTATCTATCTATCTGTCTATATATCTATCTATCTAATCTATCTATCTATATATATATATATATATATATATATATATATATATATCTAATCTATCTATCTATCTATCTATCTGTCTGTCTGTCTGTCTGTCTGTCTATCTATCTATCTATCTATCTATCTATCTATCTATCTATCTATCTATCTATCTATCTATCTATCTATCTATCTATCTATCTATCTATCTATCTATCTATCTATCTATCTATCTATCTCTCTATCTGTCTGTCTGTCTATCTATCTATCTATCTATCTATCTATCTATCTATTTCTCTCTCTATAAATATAAATTTGAAGTTTGTGTGTGGTACGGACCACACCAAAAATTAAAAAAAAATAATAATAAAGGCTTCAGATAAATGCAACAAATTATAATGTAATACAGTGTAGTTCAGTTATCAGGTAAACCCGTTCTCTTATTAAAACAACATAACAGAGGGGGGAAATATATTTAGATGTATATGTTACACATTACATTGTTTATATTTCAGATATTATTGTTATACATTTACATATATATATATATATATATATATATATATATATATATATATATATATGTTTATCTCACGACAATTAAACAACAATACATCGTTAAATAGCTCAGACAAATATATAAGAGTATCCGGACATGAATTGTGAAGTCAGTCATTAAGAACTTCACGCCAGTAATGGTTCGTGTGTTAAAGGTCAGAGTGTATGGGGTCACGGATGTGATGAAAAGTCGTGCAGACACAGAATATGATGCGAAAAGGAATGGTTTCGTTAGGGGAATACAGCACTGATTGACGGAGTAACACATTACACATGGATAGATCATTACATATTACATGAACAGACACCAAGTTGGTACATCTATGTTTGAATTTATTTATAGAGTAATTTATAATGATAGGTAGTTATTTTTCGGTAAAGCGCCTCAACTTTTTCTACCTGAGGGTTACGAGTTCGATTCTCGATGAGAACCAAGGCAAATATCTTAGGTCATGGTTTAATATCCTACCATGTCTCCCGTGGTGCCGCTATGATCATGGCACTAAAAGGGGATGTAAGAAGAGCAATGCAAATACCGTCCCTTTACTTGTGTAGCCTGCAGGATGACAGAGTTATGGTCATTTACTTTTAGGTGTAGTTAGTTGATTTTTTTTTTCTTTATTAGTATGGAGTCAAATTTAAAAAATCAAAATAATAGATGCAAAAGCCTGACTTAAAACGTACTTGTAAAAAAAAATGTAAATCCTGAATAATCAGAAAGTCACCCAATGGATAGTCAAACTGGCAATAAGACCTGGATCGTGGCGTACAGAGATACATTTCTTTATTTATTTGTTTAAATTTCTTTTTATCTGGACATTTGTATTTTTTATTTGTGCTGAATTGTATTTTTATTATTTAAATGCAATTTTTGTGTTTTATATAATCAGGGGGCCGTGATAATTGTCTGTGGGTGGGTGGGTGGGAAGGGGGTGTGTCTACGAAAATTCCTACGACTCACTTGATAAAAAAAAAAGTAGGTTTACAGAAGTACCGCAAGTGCTTAACCTGGACACAGAGGCAAAAGTAAGTGACACCCGGGGTGTACCTTCTCCCTCCCCCCGCTTTTGCGTTCTCTCCTTGTTACGCCACTACGTAACTAATTTTAAAAAAAAATTGAATATTCTTTTACTATTTCTGGGTGCCCCAAATTAAAATATTTTTTTTATAATTAATAAGTTAATAATTTCATCCATAAAATAAGATTAAATTTAAAAAAAAAATTAAAATTTGTATCTAAAATCGTTGATATTTGTAAAATACTAATCAGTTGAAATGTATGTACTTTATATTTAACACTGACTGTAAAGAAAAGACGTCAAACTTTACCTGCACGCAAGTCGGCAGTGATTAAAATGTTTGTTTGTTTTTTCTGCGGTAGTTAAAGACGTCATCTGAAAATAGGTTAGACAATTGAATCTCCAGGGAACATAACTGTCAACACATAACAAGCTATTCAGTTTATAAATTGTTATCTCCCTTTCCTTACAATTAGGCGTTATGTATTACCTAACGAATCTGCGCATTAAGTGAATGTAAATTTCAGTATATGATAGTGTAAATGTATGTAACAAAGAAAAGTCGTAGTAAATTTCATAACGAAGACATTTTTGTAAATGTAAATAGTTAGAACCATTTCATTATTCTTGAGCAGGTTGACCGGTTTAAAAAAAAAATATATTTTTAAAATTTTAAATGCTCTTTGAATTTGAGTGTGACATTGGGTTGGCTATTCCCGATAAAACTAACAATATAATTTTATTTTTATTTATTCACCACAGAATAATGTTTTTTTTTTCCTCTGATGTTTATATTTGTACAATTATAATTTTTTTTTTCATTTTATTTATTATTTTTAATGACCTTTTTTTTTAATTTTAATCATTGAAAATTATATATTTTTAAAAAAAATTTCTTTTATTAACCCAACTAGTTGTTGACAACATGAATAAATGAAAACTTTATGAAGTCAAAGTTCATTAAAGAGCTCGACCTTAATCAATATCTCATTTTATATTCATTTCTTTGATGCATTTATTTTTTTTAAGATTTTAAAATTATTTTCGTTCTACACAATGTAAGCCAAATATTGGAAATCGATCGAAATACTCTACGTCTATAGGTACACCGTTCTTTCACGCCCACTGTACACTCACTGTACGCCCACTGAATTCCCACTGTACGCCTACTGTACCCCCACTGTACACCTACTGTACTCCCACTGTACTCCCACTGTACGCCCACTGTACGCCCCCTGTACGCCCACTGCACACCCACTGTACGCCCACTGCATGCCCAATGTACACCCACTGTATGCCCACTGTACGCCTACTGTACCCCCGCTGTACGCCCAATGTACACCCACTGTACGCCCCACTGTATGCCCAATGTACGCCCACTGTAAGCCAACTGTAGGCCCACTGAACGCCCACTGTACACCCAATGCATGCCCACAGTACGCCGCACACTGTACGCCCACTGTACATCCACTGTACGCTTACTGTACACCCACTGTACGCCCGTTGTACGCCAACCGTACGCCAATCAGTTAGTTCACTAACTGTAGGTAAAAGAAAAAATTAGATACAAGCGAGGAATAATCTCAGATGGCAGCAACACACACTGGTCATTTCAACATCACTGTTAATGAGAGGGGGGGCAGTGATTCCCAATTTGTTGTTCACTGACCCACCGATAGGCCGACCACAAATGTTTGGCGGATCACACAATAATTTAATACAAGTGTAGCTGGTCGAGAATGTGTATGTGCGTGTGTGTGTGTGTGTGTGTGTGTGTGTGTGTGTGTGTGTGTGTGCATAATTACACCTCTGTTTTTTCTTTTCTGAATTAAAACTTAAATTAGATGATCCGTTAGGTTCAAATGGAGAAAATATCTAATGTCATAAATGTAATAAACCTTTCATCACCTGTCTGTGTCAACCTTACTTTTACATAATGTGTCGTGGATACGAAAAACAGCTTTCATAGTAAAACGCGATTATTAAATGCTTAAGAACCACTGTATCAGGTTAAACAAGTAGGGGTATACTATACATATTATATACATATATATTTCAAATTTACAACGTTTTCTCTAGGGGGTAGGGGAGTGTATGTGTGTGGGTAGGGGGTGGGGTTTACGAATGGAGTCTAACAGACAAATTTGTCTTTCTCCGCCTCATCAACTCCCCCGGGGGGGGCAGCTCCTTCAAGTTCCAGAGTTCGAATGGCTCCGTTGCTTCCCTCTGGGGTACCCTTGCGGTCGGCTGTGTCGCATCGGCGCCGAGGCGGGGGCCGCGGGCTGGTCCGAGTCCCCGTCGCCTTCCCCTTCCCCGTCAGCGTCTCCTAGGTTACCGTCCCCCAAGCCGTTGTCTCCAAGGCTACCACCGGCGCTGTAGTCGAAGGAAGGAAAGTTGAAGAGATCTTCCTGGGATTGTCTGCCCTCGTCGGCACTCCCCTCTTCCTCGGGTACCGGAATCAATCGCCGCTTGTCGTCGAATTGATTTTGCGGGCCGAATCTCCTGGCAGGAAGTGGAGCGTAAGGCCTGAATGATGATGAAATAGATGAAAGCATTAGGAGGGTGTGTGTCATTGTTTTTTTAGAGTCATGTCTGTTTTACTAGCTCATTAATGATTGGTTGTTTGTTTTATAATCTATTATTCAAATTATCAATGAAAATAGGAATATATAAATATGTTCATCCTATAAACTGTATTGTTATTAGCGTTTGAAGCGACTAGAGCGAAGTCTGAAAACGCCGACACATTTCACCCTTTCCAGACAATTTATTATCAATGTACGACAAATTCTGCCACTACATAGTTGCAAAGTGTCACACCTGCTTTTGTCTTCCCCACCCCACCATAACTCCCACCCACAGGCAATAAGTTCTAATGTATAACGCGTCCACAACTATTAATATAATAAAGTTCTCTAAAATACATTTCAAAAACAAACAAAATATCATATGAAGATAGAACAGATTTTTTAAATTAAAGATGTGTCAACCTACAGATATGAATACACAGTCCAGTGTCAACCTACAGGTATGACTACACAGTCCAGTGTCAACTTACAGGTATGACTACACAGTCCAGTGTCAACCTACAGGTATGACTACACAGTCCAGTGTCAACTTACAGGTATGACTACACAGTCCAGTGTCAACTTACAGGTATGAGTTCACGTCCAGTGTCAACTTACAGGTATGACTACACAGTGCAGTGTCAACTTACAGGTATGCTCTTGGATCACCGCGTGGCTCAAGTGTCCTCATATCAGGCTGCACCTCCATGGCAGTGAGTCCAGGTTTGGCCAAATCGTCATAGCTGATGGCCGTCTCTTCTATGGAGTCCAGTCTTCTGTAAGAAATTGTGTAACATAGTGGTAGATAAAAAATACTGGCACTGTAGTCAACAGACGTTCAATCTTTGTTGACTTTATGACAAGGTCGTTTTTTTAAAGTTTTAGAGTAATTGTAAAATACTTTCTTGTGCAATGGCTGTAAAGTTATTTTAATTCTAACAAAGTATTGCCTTTTTTATGAACCTAATTTTTTGAAAAGAGATATGTTGTGACATGATTGATAATTTTATTGGTTATTTTAAAATATTGGACATTAGCATCAGCTCTAAATTTAGCAGATAATGTGACAAAGTGCCCATCATTATTTACAGTATAGTCGACATTTATGGCCACATAGAGTTTGGTGAGGCGGAAATGTCTTTAAATATTGCGACATTACACTGCGCATGCTCACGTTTGGTCTCTTGTGTAACAAAATGTACGGTAAACTTTTTTCTATTTCCTGTTCAAGTGAGTCCATCAGTCGCCCACACAACTGGAACATGACAGAACTACTTACACGCTGACCGGGGTTGAAGAAAGATAATTGCCCTAAAATAGCCCTCCTTTGCCACTCACTGCTATTTGCTTGACACGAGAAGACTTTTAAACCTGGCTCACACCACATTCTTCCCCCCCACACACACACGCACACACACACACACACACACACACATGCACACATTTAGAGAAGAACTGATCTTGGGTCTAGAAAACACGAGAAGAAAACGTCACATGAAGACACAAGCATCGTGTGTCAAACAGATCACACAAAAATAAAAAAATAAAAATTTGCCGGAGAAAGGAAGTGACCAAAGATGAAGGATGTGAAACAAGTTGTGACCAAAGATGAAGGATGTGAAACAAGTTGTGACCAAAGATGAAGGATGTGAAACAAGTTGTGACCAAAGATGAAGGATGTGAAACAAGTTGTGACCAAAGATGAAGGATGTGAAGCAAGTTGTGACCAAAGATGAAGGATGTGAAACACGTTGTGACCAAAGATGTAGGATGTGAAACACGTTGTGACCAAAGATGTAGGATGTGAAACACGTTGTGACCAAAGATGTAGGATGTGAAACACGTTGTGACCAAAGATGTAGGATGTGAAACACGTTGTGACCAAAGATGTAGGATGTGAAACACGTTGTGACCAAAGATGTAGGATGTGAAACACGTTGTGACCAAAGATGTAGGATGTGAAACACGTTGTGACCAAAGATGTAGGATGTGAAACACGTTGTGACCAAAGATGTAGGATGTGAAACACGTTGTGACCAAAGATGTAGGATGTGAAACACGTTGTGACCAAAGATGTAGTATGTGAAACACGTTGTGACCAAAGATGTAGGATGTGAAACACGTTGTGACCAAAGATGTAGGATGTGTAACACGTTTGTGACCAAAGATGTAGGATGTGAAGTACGTTGTGACCAAAGATGTAGGATGTGAAACACGTTGTGACCAAAGATGTAGGATGTGAAACACGTTGTGACCAAAGATGTATGATGTGAAACACGTTGTGACCAAAGATGAAGGATGTGAAACACGTTGCGACCAAAGATGAAGGATGTGAAACACGTTGTGACCAAAGATGAAGGATGTGAAACACGTTGTGACCAAAGATGTAGGATGTGAAACACGTTGTGACCAAAGATGAAGGATGTGAAACACGTTGTGACCAAAGATGAAGGATGTGAAACACGTTGTGACCAAAGATGTAGGATGTGAAACACGTTGTGACCAAAGATGAAGGATGTGAAACACGTTGCGACCAAAGATGAAGGATGTGAAGCTTACGTTGTGACCAAAGATGAAGGATGTGAAACACGTTGTGACCTTAGATGTAGGATGTGAAACACGTTGTGACCAAAGATGAAGGATGTGAAACACGTTGTGACCAAAGATGAAGGATGTGAAACACGTTGCGACCAAAGATGAAGGATGTGAAACACGTTGTGACCAAAGATGAAGGATGTGAAACACGTTGTGACCAAAGATGTAGGATGTGAAACTACGTTGTGACCAAAGATGAAGGATGTGAAACACGTTGTGACCAAAGATGAAGGATGTGAAACACGTTGTGACCAAAGATGTAGGATGTGAAACACGTTGTGACCAAAGATGAAGGATGTGAAACACGTTGCGACCAAAGATGAAGGATGTGAAACACGTTGTGACCAAAGATGAAGGATGTGAAACAACGTTGTGACCAAAGATGTAGGATGTGAAACACGTTGTGACCAAAGATGAAGGATGTGAAACACGTTGTGACCAAAGATGAAGGATGTGAAACACGTTGTGACCAAAGATGTAGGATGTGAAACACGTTGTGACCAAAGATGAAGGATGTGAAACACGTTGTGACCAAAGATGTAGGATGTGAAACACGTTGTGACCAAAGATGAAGGATGTGAAACACGTTGTGACCAAAGATGTAGGATATGCAAACACGTTGTGACCAAAGATGAAGGATGTGAAACACGTTGTGACCAAAGATGTAGGATGTGAAACACGTTGTGACCAAAGATGAAGGATGTGAAACACGTTGTGACCAAAGATGTAGGATGTGAAACACGTTGTGACCAAAGATGAAGGATGTGAAACACGTTGTGACCAAAGATGTAGGATGTGAAACACGTTGTGACCAAAGATGAAGGATGTGAAACACGTTGTGACCAAAGATGTAGGATGTGAAACACGTTGTGACCAAAGATGTAGGATGTGAAGCAAGTTGTGACCAAAGATGTAGGATGTCAAGCAAGTTGTGACCAAAGATGTAGGATGTGAAACAAGTTGTGACCAAAGATGTAGGATGTGAAACACGTTGTGACCAAAGATGTAGGATGTGAAGCAAGTTGTGACCAAAAAAGATGTAGGATGTGAAACAAGTTGTGACCAAAGATGTAGGATGTGAAACACGTTGTGACCAAAGATGTAGGATGTAAACAGAGATTGTGACCAAAGATGTAGGATGTGAAACACGTTGTGACCAAAGATGTAGGATGTGAAACACGTTGTGACCAAAGATGTAGGATGTGAAGCAAGTTACAGCGACCAAAGATGTAGGATGTGAAACACGTTGTGACCAAAGATGGCAGGATGTGAAACACGTTGTGACCAAAGATGTGTAGGATGTAAGAACAAGTTGTGACCAAAGATGTAGGATGTGAAACACGTTGTGACCAAAGATGTAGGATGTGAAACACGTTGTGACCAAAGATGTAGGATGTGAAGCAAGTTGTGACCAAAAGATGTAGGATGTGAAACACGTTGTGACCAAAGATGTAGGATGTGAAGCAAGTTGTGACCAAAGATGTAGGATGTGAAACAAGTTGTGACCAAAGATGTAGGATGTGAAACAAGTTGTGACCAAAGATGTAGGATGTGAAACACGTTGTGACCAAAGATGTAGGATGTGAAGCAAGTTGTGACCAAAGATGTAGAGGATGTAGAGGGGAAACACGTTGTGACCAAAGATGTAGGATGTGAAGCACGTTGTGACCAAAGATGTAGGATGTGAAACAAGTTGTGACCAAAGATGTAGGATGTGAAACACGTTGTGACCAAAGATGTAGGATGTGAAACACGTTGTGACCAAAGATGTAGGATGTGAAGCAAGTTGTGACCAAAGATGTAGGATGTGAAGCAAGTTGTGACCAAAGATGTAGGATGTGAAACACGTTGTGACCAAAGATGTAGGATGTGAAGCAAGTTGTGACCAAAGATGAAGGATGTAAGTAGCAGTGACCAAGGATGTAGGATGTGAAACATGTTGTGACCAAAGATGTAGGATGTGAAGCAAGTTGTGACCAAAGATGTAGGATGTGAAACAAGTTGTGACCAAAGATGTAGGATGTGAAACACTTTTTTGGTGTGACCAAAGATGTAGGATGTGAAGCAAGTTGTGACCAAAGATGTAGGATGTGAAACACGTTGTGACCAAAGATGTAGGATGTTGAAGCAAGTTGTGACCAAAGATGTAGGATGTGAAAACAAGTTGTGACCAAAGATGTAGGATGTGAAACACGTTGTGACCAAAGATGTAGGATGTGAAGCAAGTTGTGACCAAAGATGTAGGATGTGAAGCAAGTTGTGACCAAAGATGTAGGATGTGAAGCAAGTTGTGACCAAAAAGATGTAGGGATATGAAACAAGTTGTGACCAAAGATGAAGGATGTGAAACTTTCACGTTGTGACCAAAGATGTAGGATGTGAAACACGTTGTGACCAAAGATGTAGAGGATGTGAAACACGTTGTGACCAAAGATGTAGGATGTGAAACACGTTGTGACCAAAGATGAAGGATGTGAAACACGTTGTGACCAAAGATGTAGGATGTGAAGCACGTTGTGACCAAAGATGAAGGATGTGAAACACGTTGTGACCAAAGATGTAGGATGTGAAACACGTTGTGACCAAAGATGAAGGATGTGAAACACGTTGTGACCAAAGATGTAGGATGTGAAACACGTTGTGACCAAAAGATGTAGGATGTGAAGCAAGTTGTGACCAAAGATGTAGGATGTGAAGCTAAGTTGTGACCAAAGATGTAGGATGTGAAACAAGTAAGTTGTGACCAAAGATGTAGGATGTGAAACACGTTGTGACCAAAGATGTAGGACATGTAGCCACAAAGTGTTGTGACCAAAGATGTAGGATGTGAAACAAGTTGTGACCAAAGATGTAGGATGTGAAACACGTTGTGACCAAAGATGTAGGATGTGAAGCAAGTTGTGACCAAAGATGTAGGATGTGAAACACGTTGTGACCAAAGATGTAGGGGATGTGAAACACGTTGTGACCAAAGATGTAGGATGTGAAGCAAGTTGTGACCAAAGATGTAGGATGTGAAACACGTTGTGACCAAAGATGTAGGATGTGAAACACGTTGTGACCAAAGATGTAGGATGTGAAGCAAGTTGTGACCAAAGATGTAGGATGTGAAACACGTTGTGACCAAAGATGTAGGATGTGAAACACGTTGTGACCAAAGATGTAGGATGTGAAGCAAGTTGTGACCAAAGATGTAGGATGTGAAACACGTTGTGACCAAAGATGTAGGATGTGAAGCAAGTTGTGACCAAAGATGTAGGATGTGAAACAAGTTGTGACCAAAGATGTAGGATGTGAAACAAGTTGTGACCAAAGATGTAGGATGTGAAACACGTTGTGACCAAAGATGTAGGATGTGAAGCAAGTTGTGACCAAAGATGTAGGATGTGAAACACGTTGTGACCAAAGATGTAGGATGTGAAGCAAGTTGTGACCAAAGATGTAGGATGTGAAACAAGTTGTGACCAAAGATGTAGGATGTGAAACACGTTGTGACCAAAGATGTAGGATGTGAAACACGTTGTGACCAAAGATGTAGGATGTGAAGCAAGTTGTGACCAAAGATGTAGGATGTGAAGCAAGTTGTGACCAAAGATGTAGGTCTTGAAACACGTTGTGACCAAAGATGTAGGATGTGAAGCAAGTTGTGACCAAAGATGAAGGATGTGAAACACGTTGTGACCAAAGATGTAGGATGTGAAACACGTTGTGACCAAAGATGTAGGATGTGAAGCAAGTTGTGACCAAAGATGTAGGATGTGAAACAAGTTTTGTGACCAAAGATGTAGGATGTGAAACACGTTGTGACCAAAGATGTAGGATGTGAAGCAAGTTGTGACCAAAGATGTAGGATGTGAAACACGTTGTGACCAAAGATGTAGGATGTGAAGCAAGTTGTGACCAAAGATGTAGGATATGAAACAAGTTGTGACCAAAGATGTAGGATGTGAAACACGTTGTGACCAAAGATGTAGGATGTGAAGCAAGTTGTGACCAAAGATGTAGGATGTGAAGCAAGTTGTGACCAAAGATGTAGGATGTGAAGCAAGTTGTGACCAAAGATGTAGGATGTGAAACAAGTTGTGACCAAAGATGAAGGATGTGAAACACGTTGTGACCAAAGATGTAGGATGTGAAACACGTTGTGACCAAAGATGTAGGATGTGAAACACGTTGTGACCAAAGATGTAGGATGTGAAACACGTTGTGACCAAAGATGAAGGATGTGAAACACGTTGTGACCAAAGATGTAGGATGTGAAACACGTTGTGACCAAAGATGAAGGATGTGAAACACGTTGTGACCAAAGATGTAGGATGTGAAACACGTTGTGACCAAAGATGAAGGATGTGAAACACGTTGTGACCAAAGATGTAGGATGTGAAACACGTTGTGACCAAAGATGTAGGATGTGAAGCAAGTTGTGACCAAAGATGTAGGATGTGAAGCAAGTTGTGACCAAAGATGTAGGATGTGAAACAAGTTGTGACCAAAGATGTAGGATGTGAAACACGTTGTGACCAAAGATGTAGGATGTGAAGCAAGTTGTGACCAAAGATGTAGGATGTGAAACAAGTTGTGACCAAAGATGTAGGATGTGAAACACGTTGTGACCAAAGATGTAGGATGTGAAGCAAGTTGTGACCAAAGATGTAGGATGTGAAACACGTTGTGACCAAAGATGTAGGATGTGAAACACGTTGTGACCAAAGATGTAGGATGTGAAGCAAGTTGTGACCAAAGATGTAGGATGTGAAACACGTTGTGACCAAAGATGTAGGATGTGAAACACGTTGTGACCAAAGATGTAGGATGTGAAGCAAGTTGTGACCAAAGATGTAGGATGTGAAACACGTTGTGACCAAAGATGTAGGATGTGAAACACGTTGTGACCAAAGATGTAGGATGTGAAGCAAGTTGTGACCAAAGATGTAGGATGTGAAACACGTTGTGACCAAAGATGTAGGATGTGAAGCAAGTTGTGACCAAAGATGTAGGATGTGAAACAAGTTGTGACCAAAGATGTAGGATGTGAAACAAGTTGTGACCAAAGATGTAGGATGTGAAACACGTTGTGACCAAAGATGTAGGATGTGAAGCAAGTTGTGACCAAAGATGTAGGATGTGAAACACGTTGGTGACCAAAGATGTAGGATGTGAAGCAAGTTGTGACCAAAGATGTAGGATGTGAAACAAGTTGTGACCAAAGATGTAGGATGTGAAACACGTTGTGACCAAAGATGTAGGATGTGAAACACGTTGTGACCAAAGATGTAGGATGTGAAGCAAGTTGTGACCAAAGATGTAGGATGTGAAGCAAGTTGTGACCAAAGATGTAGGATGTGAAACACGTTGTGACCAAAGATGTAGGATGTGAAGCAAGTTGTGACCAAAGATGAAGGATGTGAAACACGTTGTGACCAAAGATGTAGGATGTGAAACACGTTGTGACCAAAGATGTAGGATGTGAAGCAAAGTTGTGACCAAAGATGTAGGATGTGAAACAAGTTGTGACCAAAGATGTAGGATGTGAAACACGTTGTGACCAAAGATGTAGGATGTGAAGCAAGTTGTGACCAAAGATGTAGGATGTGAAACACGTTGTGACCAAAGATGTAGGATGTGAAGCAAGTTGTGACCAAAGATGTAGGATGTGAAACAAGTTGTGACCAAAGATGTAGGATGTGAAACACGTTGTGACCAAAGATGTAGGATGTGAAGCAAGTTGTGACCAAAGATGTAGGATGTGAAGCAAGTTGTGACCAAAGATGTAGGATGTGAAGCAAGTTGTGACCAAAGATGTAGGATGTGAAACAAGTTGTGACCAAAGATGAAGGATGTGAAACACGTTGTGACCAAAGATGTAGGATGTGAAACACGTTGTGACCAAAGATGTAGGATGTGAAGCAAGTTGTGACCAAAGATGTAGGATGTGAAGCAAGTTGTGACCAAAGATGTAGGATGTGAAACACGTTGTGACCAAAGATGTAGGATGTGAAGCAAGTTGTGACCAAAGATGTAGGATGTGAAACAAGTTGTGACCAAAGATGTAGGATGTGAAACAAGTTGTGACCAAAGATGTAGGATGTGAAACACGTTGTGACCAAAGATGTAGGATGTGAAGCAAGTTGTGACCAAAGATGTAGGATGTGAAACACGTTGTGACCAAAGATGTAGGATGTGAAGCAAGTTGTGACCAAAGATGTAGGATGTGAAACAAGTTGTGACCAAAGATGTAGGATGTGAAACACGTTGTGACCAAAGATGTAGGATGTGAAACACGTTGTGACCAAAGATGTAGGATGTGAAGCAAGTTGTGACCAAAGATGTAGGATGTGAAGCAAGTTGTGACCAAAGATGTAGGATGTGAAACACGTTGTGACCAAAGATGTAGGATGTGAAGCAAGTTGTGACCAAAGATGAAGGATGTGAAACACGTTGTGACCAAAGATGTAGGATGTGAAACACGTTGTGACCAAAGATGTAGGATGTGAAGCAAGTTGTGACCAAAGATGTAGGATGTGAAACAAGTTGTGACCAAAGATGTAGGATGTGAAACACGTTGTGACCAAAGATGTAGGATGTGAAGCAAGTTGTGACCAAAGATGTAGGATGTGAAACACGTTGTGACCAAAGATGTAGGATGTGAAGCAAGTTGTGACCAAAGATGTAGGATGTGAAACAAGTTGTGACCAAAGATGTAGGATGTGAAACACGTTGTGACCAAAGATGTAGGATGTGAAGCAAGTTGTGACCAAAGATGTAGGATGTGAAGCAAGTTGTGACCAAAGATGTAGGATGTGAAGCAAGTTGTGACCAAAGATGTAGGATGTGAAACAAGTTGTGACCAAAGATGAAGGATGTGAAACACGTTGTGACCAAAGATGTAGGATGTGAAACACGTTGTGACCAAAGATGAAGGATGTGAAACAAGTTGTGACCAAAGATGAAGGATGTGAAACAAGTTGTGACCAAAGATGTAGGATGTGAAACAAGTTGTGACCAAAGATGTAGGATGTGAAACAAGTTGTGACCAAAGATGTAGGATGCTACAAAAGATGTATCAAGTGGCGTAAATGGAGGGGGTGGGGGGATTGTCCATTTATGGCTTTTTATCTGCGGCCGCAAAAAGATGGCATTTTGTGTGCTCTGTAGCCTCGAGATACAAACTTATTCCATATAAATTGTTTAAATTCCAAATTGTACAGGTTTGGAAACAATTTTTTCGCATTTTATGAAAGATGTAAAATAACTGGCACACTTTGAACGAATGGACACAACCGACGTTACCTCGACTTGGGGAATTCAATCTTTCTGCCACCGATAGGATCGGCATCTGCCGCGTGTAACTACCTCAGAATCTGAGATTAATCAACCAAATTTCATTTTAATCTTGTAATTGAAAGGCTGCATTGTTTATTTTATCCATACAAACACTCGACTATTTACTTTTCATTTTGCTGCAATTAAGTTGGGTGGTGGTGGTGGTGGGAGAGGGGGGTGAATCTGACGTCAGTCTGGTAACTCTACTACCATGAGTGTCAGGTGGCGAGGTTGTAAGGGCGGCATCTGTTTAAATACAATGATGTCTCAGAAGACGAACCTAATTTGCATTGAAATCGTTCCAATTTTCGAAAGAATATTTTCCCTATTAATAGATTACATGAAACGGAAAAATCCGTTTATCGATCTCCCCCACCCCCACTGGGGCAGCACCAGTTGTACTTGTCTTCAGTAATTAGTTCATTCACAGTTTGGAGGAAGACATCTGCCGTGCTTTAAATACAATAAAATAAAAATTATATTTTCATAAAACATCAAAAAATAGAGATGATCTGCTGCTGAATCAACACAAGCCAGATTTTCCATTTTTTTTTAATCCATCAGCGAGTAGCCTGCATTTGACGTTCTGAAGTAAAAAAAGAGTCCAAATATCGATTCTTTAAGAAGTTGGATATCTTAAACGTTTTAGTTCCGCATCAAATGTTGTTTTGTTTTTTTTTACGTTTGTCAAAGTATATGGATGATTCACAAGATCTCCACAAACTAGATTCTCTAAAAGTTCCCGAAAAACAAATAGTTGTTGTTTTGAAACACAATGGGAAGACATATCCGTCACGTGATCAAGTACATCAAGGTAAGATAATCAAGACACGAAAGCATTTTGATTCTTACAAGTTGTTACAATTACTAAAACATATTTACATAGGCGGCAGTAGCATTACGCGGGCCTAGGGCGGGTATCACGTGTGGGGTGGGAGCGGGAGGGGGGGGGGGTCCTGAAACAAATGTCTGGTTTCGCTTCTGCTAAATAACAATAATAAATCCGCATCGCGGGCCACGGTATGTTTCGGGCCCCCCCCATCAGGCACAAGGGGCCCAAACAATCACTACCATTTACCTGTACTTACTGAGGCCACTCCTCAGTATACATATAAGAGCTCTCTGTATTTACATAATAAATGCACTTTGTTTTTTCGATATTAAAAAAAATTCGTAAAAAAGAAAAAAAAAAAATGTTTCAACTTAGCTTGGTAAAAAGTTGCACGAATAATACTGTATGTTTTCACTAGACAGAGCAATGTTAAAAAATGTATAAATGGCATGAAGATCGTAAAGCGAGAGAAAAAAAATATAAATATATTAATGTAAAAGAATAACAAGCCTAACGTTCGAGCTTCAAAGAATGTTCGTATTCAGTGCCGAACCTAGGGATTTAGGGGCCCGGGAAGCTTGGCCTCTTTGAGGGCCCCTGCATTTTGACATTTGACACAATGGCATGAGATAATGTACTTAATATTTAATGTAAAACAATTTTCGGGCCCCCCCCCTTAAGCTGTTGCCTGAGGGGGGGGAACTTTCGAATTAGGACCCCCTTCCTCCCACCCTAGATACGCTTCTGTTGGTATTTGAAAATATTGCGCTATTTTTAGTTCGGGTTCCGAGTTTATCTTCTTTCCAGGTGTACGGATTTTGAAAAAGTTGGAGGGGATGGGGGGGGGGGGCGATATATTTTTAGAGTCGTCACCGGGCGGTATAAAAGCTATTTACGCCCCTGTGTGTGACACAAATGTCGACAAAAGATCAAAGGTCACGTTAAAAGATAAAGAATGTGACAATGTCAGAAAATATGTGACAATGATGAAAGGCCACGGTAAAAGATAAAGAATGTGACAATGTCAGAAAATATGTGACAAAGATGAAGCTTTCATTAGTGCTTCCCGTCTGAACAGAGGCCTACTGTGATGTCCGGTCTAAATATAGCTACACGTCCACCTGACAACAAAAAGAAATATCTATACAGTGACCCTCATCATCATGTTCTGACCGGATGAAACAGATTTTTTTTTAAACAAAATAAACATGAATATAGACATTTGATGGATAATGGGTTTGAAAAATAATTATTCAGTTTTAAAATAGCGCATCCAGTGTTGGGGGATGGAGATTGAAATGTCTGAGACAGACTAGAATGATTTATTTGTCTTCTTTTGTGCTGTTGCTGAATGGAGGTGACTATAACAGACTAGCGTTAGTTACAGCTGTGATGTAAAGAAATATGTAACATTCGTGTTTATTATAGACATAAAATATGTGAACATTATCTTTCTTTTCAATGATTATATAAATACACAGCGAAAGAAAAAAGAAATACTTTGTATTGAAACAAAAATAACATATTTGAGGTTATAAATTGACTGAGGGCAACAGTCGTTATTAAAAAGAAATAGTAAGTATTATATTGAATAGACAAAAACAAAACAAATGAATTCCTTTCAATTATACCAACAACAAAAAAAGCAATTGAAAAAGCAAATCTTTGAGATGAGACTGGAGAATTAGATTAAGTTGCTAGTTTTACTGATTATCGTTAAGTAGGTTTTCTGATTATTTTTAGCTAGGTTAACTGATTATTGTTAGAAAAAAAAAATCCCAAGTAATCGGTTACTTGAGCATACCAATTTTTATCCCGACAAAAACGGGTGATTTGTAATTTTGGTGACATTCATTTCAAATAAGAAATATAAAACCAAACTTCGTTGTTTTGAGTGTCATCGTCTGTCATCGCTACTTCCGTCTGTCATCGCGACTTCCGTCTGTCATCGCTACTTCCGTCTGTCATCGCGACTTCCGTCTGTCATCCAACATGGCGGCATAAACAATTCATCCAAGATGGCGGCATAGACAATTCAAAGATGGCAGAAACATTTACTGTTTTCTTCTTGACATGCATAATCCGGCTACCAACTGGCCAGCCGAGTAAAAAGTCTCCTACATGGCTGCCAGAATTGACATTGGACCAGCCGTATGTTTAGTGCCGAGGTGACGAAACACCGTACACTAACATACGGCAGGTAAGATCGTGATTGCCAAATGGCAATCACAATGTGGTACTGTTTTCGACCGCCTCAATCATTACCAAAGGGCAAGAAGGGATCATAGAAGTAACACAAAATCATACCAAATATTCTGTGATACTCTCCGAAACAAATCTGTAAGCAAAAGTGGTTCCAAAGGCCTATCTATATCTCACAGTAACGTAATAAATCTATGGTGTTCAATTTGTTAATAAATGAGAAGCGATCGTAAAAGAAATATTTACAGAAATCGTTCAATTAATATTCTGTGTTATGTTCCACAATCTCAATTTTAAACCAAAATTATGGATAGCTAAATATAATGTAATATTTATATTGTTTAAATTGTTATTATTTCTAAAATATGTCTATTTCTAATGTACAATTATTTCCCTTTATTACTAACCTTATATACGTCACTTTTTTTATTTTTTGACTATTACGTCACATGAATGAAATGAATAAGGGTTGATTTTGAGTAGCGCCGTACACAACGTTTACAATGCAAACTAATCATTTATGATGGGGGCTTCACACAGAGGGTGTATGGAGGGGGCCCAGTTTCAGGAGGGCCCCCAAAATATTTTTTAAACTAAATATTAAGTACATTATCTCATGTCAAAATGTAGTGGCTCCCGAAGATGCCTAAAATCCCTTGGTTCGGCATTGGCTTCACAGAACTATAATGTTGAAAGCTTTGATATGTCTTTCTTTTTTAAGAGGCCTAATGTTTTCTGCGTCTGCGGCCTCAACTGCATTGATGGAATACTATGTTTTTAATTGAAGGTCAGCTAAAGCTACACAACGATTATTTCTTCTCGGGACCAAGCTTGAGAAGCGTCAAAAAATTATCTCATGCCAAAATGCAGGGGCAGCCCCCAAAGAGGCCAAGCCACCGGGCCCGTAAATTCCTAGGTTCTGCACTGCCGGGTCGGCAATTTTTCTTAGTTAATTGTACTATGCTACAATGTAAAACAGTAAATAAACCACCTGGTAAACATGTAGCGTTTTGCTTAACACAAGCACTCACTCACGTCTCTCTTTTTTTTTTAAATACGCCATGTTGAACATCATAAAACATTAAATGAATAACTGTTTGGAAAGGAGTCCATTAAAATATTATGAAGGAATATGATTTTAAGAGTTGTTGTTTATGTCTACCCATAGTGAGGATTATTTTTTTTTGGGAGGAACTATTTAACATATGAATTTTATTTGATGTATTATTAGGTGTCCATATTTTCAAATGTATTTTGGCTACAATAATCTGTTCATGTCCTTGGGGCCACTGCAAGTATATAGACCAGAGATGAGCGGACAGCGGACGCGTCCGCTTGCGGACGCAGATCCGCAGACTTTTCCGAATCAGCGGACTGACAGCGGATGCTTCGTATGGTTAAGTTGCGGACTCGCGGACTGACGCGGATCTTCTTAAGCGTTACCATAAAAAATTTCAAGTCATTTAAACAGCTAAATTTTAGCAATGCGGACTGACTGCGGACCAATGTTGTAAGATTCTGCGGACGCGGACGCGGATCATTGATAGAAATCCGCGGACGGACGCGGACGCTAAATTTCAAGATCCGCACACCTCTGATATAGACTGATTGTTAACGCGCTAAAATATATATCACCATTTTCAACTCCAACTGTGTGCCTACTCGCCGGTCCGGGTACCGGGCCTTTGATAACTAGTATCAAACAAAAAATCGCTCATTGTATCAAGACTAAGCAAAGATAGACAATCGCGTGGAAACGCTAGCTAACACTGTAACAAAGAATGTAAACAGAGTGATAGCCCCTGACAATTGATACGAGAGGCTCTTACTGGGTTAAAGCGAAATATTTTTTTTTTTGTGACAGCAGGAAAACGACATGGCTGGTAAATTTTTATTATATCTTTACATTTTCTTTGTGTCGGGTAGGATGGTAGTGTGACAGCGCAGAAGACTCCTAACCTGAAGGTCTCAGGTTCAAAGCAGATATGATTATTGTGATGATTCGTATATCAAATTTCATTTTTGATGCTATTACTTAAATTTTCATTATTGTGCGTTTGTTAATTGTCACCTTTTAATTGCAGCGATAAATTTGTTTGAAAATTAATTTAAAAACGCACTGGTCAAAAAGAAACCAGTCTATTTAGCCAGTCTGTAATTTATATATTCTATGAAATAAGGGGAAATACTAATTCAAGTTTCTAAAGCACTATTTTGCCAATAAGTGATCAAACTAATAAATTAGTCTCTAAAGTCACAGTTTGCCAATGTTGCCAAGTCTAATTAACCACTCTGTCCATAGCTGTCCATAGCTGTCCATAGCTGTCCATAGTTGTCCATAGTTGTCCATAGTTGTCCATAGTTGTCCATAGCTGTCCATAGCTGTCCATAGCTGTCCATAGTTGTCCATAGCTGTCCATAGCTGTCCATAGCTGTCCATAGTTGTCCATAGTTGTCCAGAGTAGCATGTTTGTATTCCACAGTTTGCCCAAACAAAGTGACTAAAGTAATTATTAAGTATCTACAGCACATTTTTGCCCATAAGTGGTCAGTCTAATTAATAAGGTCAAAATGTTCCACAATTGACCAATCTAATTAACCCTCCTTGTTTGTCTGTCACACGGGCCACGGTGTGTTTATCGTCAGAACCTAAATGCCAGCCTGTCACGTGATACTGAAACTGCCTTCAGGTCGCTCCTGGAAGTAATCTGGAATTACTGTCAGAAAGCCTCACTCTCTCTCTCTCTCTCCAGACAGCGCATGCCTGTCCTGAATTGACAAAGTTTATAGCAGTATCAGCCAGGGCAGCGGCTCTTGGCATTTTTCACGACTGTACCCCATAGGGTGCAATTTATGTATGTTCACGGGTACCCCTCAAAGCTCAGCAAGCTGGCAACCTTCTTTAAAGTGTTGGTTGTTCAAAACGATATATATGTACATATATATATATATATATATCGTTCAGTTCCCCTGCGTAACCTTTCCTGTACCCTTGGGGCACGCGTTCCACGCTTGAGAGCCGCGGAGCTAGGGAATATAGGCTGACAGACTTTCTAGAAAAAACAACAACAACTTCCCAGTGATTCTCACACGGTCAGCGTTGCCTGAAAACATTTTTTGAGGTTCAAACACAGATTGACTGGTTGGTGTGTGCGTTTGCGGCATGATTGAATGTTGTTGTTTGCACACACAGCTGCACAAGAGTTTGAATGGTCAGCTAAGATTAATTTCATCAACTGTTCGCCAAGCTGGACTTGTAGAACCAAGTGTATAAGGACAGCCAGTATAGATCCCTCGTAGGTCACGTTTGTTATTGTTTTGGTTTACAGACTTGGCTATTAAAGGACTATTATTATTAACACTAGCTTTAGCCTGCAAAATCGTTGCATAGAGTTATATTCCCTTAGGTTTGATCAGCAGGCTAGGCTATTTTTGGTTTCGGACAGATCCGATTTTTTTCATGATTCTTATTACTCTTGTTTACGTTTAACGATTTTAAACTGGAATACTGTTGTATGGATACTTTACTTTCGACTTAACGCAGAACCCACACCGCTATTACTTATATATATATTCTCTGTGTAATTTTTTTTCGCTTTTGTTAAGTAACGAGTTTGTGCTGAGTAGTGATTTTAGAGAAACCTCTATGATAACATTCATCACTTGACAGTTTCAGTAGAGAAATTTTGTTTTGTGTGAAAAGGTGAAGTCTGTCTAAGACATTACATCAATAACAAAGACTAGTGAATGTTTTCTTTTTACATTGCAGACTGACGCCAATGTTTCTTGTTATTAGTGTAAAGATAACTTAGAGACCAGGCCAATGAATGGAGCCACGGAATTAAATTGATATTCTCGGAACTGGAGATTTCTGTCTGCAATGTGTTTCAGTGGTTTTCAAAATGTGGGTTGTAGGCTCATTTGAAGTGGGTCGCCAAATACAATAAAAATACATATTCTAAAAAAATTATGCAATAAATTTTTTTTTTTTTTTTTGGAACCATGTTTTTTTTAACATTACAAGTTGGTGGCCAAACTCGAGCAAAGTTCTGAGTGTGTCGCATCACTCAAAAGATTGAGGACCACTCATGCAATCATTCAACAAAAAACTAGACGGCGAACTTGTTGTTTACAATTATCTTGCCTTCAAAGCTTAATCATTATGAAGTAAATGTTAATTATCTCTATTTTATAAGTGTATAGGCGTATGTAAGTGTTTGTGTGTGTATGTGTGTGTGTGTGAGTGTGTGTGTGTGTGTGTGTGTGTGTGTGCGTGACACTTGATACATAAATCAGAGTCTTTGTTTAGTGGCCAATTCGTCACAAAAACAAAAAAGGATTCCAAGGTTTATAAGGAATTTGTGTTTGACGTCAATGAGAGACGAATGGCCGAATGGTGTAAATGCTCCACTGTCGACCTGAGAGCTCTGGGTTCGATTCTCTGTGAGGACTTAAGAGTTGTTTCCAGTTACAAGTTCACCCAACTATGAATGGGTACCTTTAGCTTAAGTAAAGGTGACTGTGTGTTTTGCTAGCCACCTAATCCCTTCACACGCCGATGTTATAGAAAAAGATGACTTCTACACTTCATCTGCCCCGATGGCCCTCTTGGGTTAAAGGAACTTTTATTTTTTGACGTCCATAAGACGAGTTCAACTGTACTATCTGTATAAAATGTGTCAAGAATATTTGTTTGGCACTGTATCGGGTTAAAGAATAAACACAAACAATCAAACAATAGATACAGAATGTGAGAAAACATCCTTTTGTCAGAATGTTATAATAAAATTTCTCGGCTGGTCTAAATCTCGCCACAGCTAGTGCAGCATAATTAACAACAGAGATACAAGTAAAGGATTATCAATAAAGAACATTTGACATTTAGCTTAACCACAATTTTCTGTTCATGTCGAGTGTTTTGAAGAAAAGATAATAAAATAAAACAGTGGCACATTTTTTCAGGTCTGTTTGATGAAAGTAAATGTCAAGTTTGGATTTATTTAAAAAAAAAAACAAGGAAAGAAAACTTTGGAAGATGACTCATATTAAATATTTAGAAGTAAAGTGCTAGCAGCTACCAACAACGAAGTCTATGTATGTAGTGAAGTTATAGCAGAACATTGATACCATCTACTGACTAAAAAGTATATCTTGTAATAGAGATGGTATAGGAGTAAATTGCAACCATTCACCGACTACGTTGTACCGAGCTAATGTTAAAATACGCGCAGGCCCTAGGCAGAAGATATTAGGCAGCATTAGGCACAAGTGTGAATGGTTGCGGAATGCATCAAATTTGAAAGAAATTAACACTTAAAGGGGAGCAATTAGTGACGGGAGACCATACACGGTTGCCTGGATTGTCTACCCATCAAGACGGCTCTAATCTTGATTGTGGACAAAATTCGGAACTACACGCTAGGACTCAGGAACCACGCCTTTTACGGGTGATCTCAACGACTCTAACGATCCCGTAGTGACAGATACATTGGCGAATCGGGTAGAAAGGAAGGGGGAGGTAAAGTCTGACGAAGTTACCAGTTTACATGACAAGGGCGCCATAAGGTGTATAGCTAGGTAAGGGCAAAGGACGGATTTTAATAACGCTAACCTTGGGGCGGCATCTGTGTCACTTTATTTTTTTTTAAACCCGCAAAAGGGGCGGCATTTTCGGACTCTGCCCCTGTCGCAACTAATACAGTCTACGCCGCTGGGTGCTTTCATGATAAAAAGAAGTACACAACAAGAATGTCTTCAGAAACAAAGGACTCTTTGTCTACATTTTGGTGCGGACAGACACAATGATAGACTTCTAAATGATTATCGAATGACCAACTGATTGTACTGTTAATGTGGCAAACGTCACGCACAATTATTTGACCAAAGAAAAGTAAAACTGTAGGTCTATTAGTTAATAAATGTTCAATAATTAGTGTGACTGGGAATCCATCTCCTATTAGGGAATGTATAAAGTCATTAATCCTTATTCTGAGTCAAGCGCCGCTACCTGGAGATGTATGAAGGTCAAAATTAAAGAGCAGGAGTGTGGTCAAGCGTGAGGTCAACGACAACTGAATTATCGTCGCTAATACTATCAAGAGCCAATTTATGGTCAGTTAGAGCAAGAGCCAATCCATTGATTGTCAATTATATAAAGAGCCAATCGATGGTCAATTAGATAAAGAGCCAATCGATGGTCAATTAGATAAAGAGCCAATCCATTGTCAATTATATAAAGAGCCAATCGATGGTCAATTAGATAAAGAGCCAATCTATGGTCAATTATATAAAGAGCCAATCTATGGTCAATTAGATAAAGAGCCAATCTATGGTCATTTAGATAAAGAGCCAATCTATGGTCAATTATATAAAGAGCCAATCTATGGTCAATTAGGTAAAGAGCCAATCTATGGTCAATTAGACACATAAGAATGATAAATAAACTGTTTCACTATTTTCAATTGTAAATGTATACACTTCACAATTGTTATCGGGGACGCTAATAGAGGGGTCGTGCGGAGTAGGTGGGGGGGGGGTGGTAGTGTTCTATTCAGGGGCGACTTTTGCCGTTCTTCAACACCTTTGAGCAAAGAAATGGGACTACATTTCTAGAATACTCTCCGGGCGCCATTAAAGCTAGTTACCCCACTGTGCGTAATCGACGCCATGACTTACAATTACTATGATTCAATTACGTCATCCTAAGAGTATACATCTATCATCTACTTATCTCACTGTCAGCATATATATATATCCATAGATATATAAGACTAGATCGCTTATGGGCTATGCATAGACATATATTGTGCGGACCATAACTTTAAAAAGAGAAGAGTACAATTCTGTATAACCTGATGACGTAGTACGCATAGAAACCTTAAGTAACCGAAATAAATAGCAGAAGACATTTTCCATGTTTTTTCTTGACAAATTTTCAAAAACTTTTTTTTTCAATTAACTTTGAATAAAATGCCTTCGTGTTGTGTTCCCGGCTGTTTGATTAAATTATTACTAACCGTCAAATATATTTTTATCGGACACATCAGTAGATTTTAAAAGCGCCAAACTCTAGCATGAATGGGGATTCTTTTTTTTAATTAAAAGGAAGGAAATCTTTTTCGGTAAAAAATTAAGAACTGTACAGAATTGTACTCTTCTCTTTTTAAAGTAGGGGTCTCGAATACAACACTTTTTCGGTCTCTATTAAATAAGCATAAGCGATCTAGTTTTATATATCTATATATGTATCTATCTATCTGTCTATTTCTCTCCCTCTCTCTCCCTCTCTCTCTCTCTCTCCCTCTCTCTCTCTCTCTCTCTCTCTCTCACTCTATTCCTTTAATATCTTACAATATATATGTCGTGTATTTATATTGTCTGAATTAATAGATAATGGTATCGGTAGAATGCTACACCTACTCCAGTCATTACTGGTATCGATTTTAACACACATTCGTTACCAGGTGTCTGTGTCCCCGCCATATAATTATAAATACTAGCGTGCCGGCAATTTTCACTTGAAGCATTGATTTGGTAGCAAAAGAAAATGGCGGATAATAGGATTCTCTGTTGAAGGGAAGAAAAACAAAATTATTAGCCAACATAAAGTATAGCTCAGGTTTGAAACGTAAATCAATCATTGTATTCAATTCAGGCCTAAATGTTGTATAGTTTTTACTACAGTGGTCGATGTTTAGAACGGTGGGGAGGGGGCGGAAGTCACTCTACTAAAATATAAAAAAAAAGTAAAGTTCCCCTAGCCCTAAAGATCATTGAGGCTGATGAATTTCCCCTAGCCCTAGAGATCATCGAGGCTGATGAAGTTCCCCTAGCCCTAAAGATCATTGAGGCTGATGAATTTCCCCTAGCCCTAGAGATCATCGAGGCTGATGAAGTTCCCCTAGCCCTAAAGATCATCGGGGCTGATGAAGTTCCCCTAGCCCTAAAGATCATCGAGGCTGATGAAGTTCCCCTAGCACTAAACATCATTGAGGCTGATGAATTTCCCCTAGCTCTAGAGATCAATGAGGCTGATGAAGTTCCCCTAGCCCTAAAGATCATCGGGTCTGATGAAGTTCCCCTAGCCCTAAAGATTATCGAGGCTAATGAAGTTCATCTAGCCCCTAAGGGTCATCGGGGCTGATGAAGTGCATAATTCATATTTGTATGTAGCATCGGCATATAAATGGATTGTGTGTTTCAACGTCCTGCTGACTTGACTACTTCAACTTTGGGTTAGGTACCCATTAAAAGCTGGGTGAACTGACGGACTTTCAACATCATTTTGGGAAAATTCTTTTAGTTTTTCATCGATATTATCGAACCCAAGACTTTCAGTTCGACAGTCCATCATCATCTACACCGCGCGGTCATATGTCCCACTCATTTATGTATCGCTCTGTAGTAACTGTTTATATAATAACATCACTGAATAACGTCATACAAAACCTAGATTGTATTCACCACTAAATGATCTTCAGAAGGTCGTCTTAATCTCTTAGGGACTGAAAGTGATTGCTGAGATTTTAATCTCATTTGAATGTAAGATCAAATTTTGTTTGTGCTCTGTAAAATTTAAAATATGACTCGGGAAAGTGTACGAGTGTAAACGCAGTAAAAAAAAATTCAATCAATGGAAATGTTCAAATACAGCACTGCCAGAATTTAAAAATCAATTAACTGTCTCATAAGTAAAACAGTAACTTGTTTAGGCCTACATGTGGATAATACAGTGAAATTTTTAAATTAGTGGACTTGTGAAACAACGAAGTTTGGTAAAATTATAATTCGAAACTAAAAAAAAATTGTTGTCACTTGATGTTTTTAATATAATCCAATTTCACGTGTTTACAAGAATATACCACCAGTTTTTCGTGTTTGAGATTACTATCGAGTACTTATAAAATATTGGGTAAATTATGTATTTGATGAAAGATATTTTAGGCTAGAAAATAGATCAAATACAGTAGGGATAGTTTGGTTAGGTTACTTGTACAGTCTGCACCGCTATTCTTTCACTGCAGTTGTTAAAAAAAAATAAAAATAAACAATAATACTGTAAATTTTGTGGTTTTACGACATACATCAACATACAACTTTGATTTCAAAGTAAATGTTATTTTCGTATTCAGGATGTGAGAAATTTAGGTTTGGAGATTAAATATTTTGTAAGTGGCGCTAACAAATAACAACAACAAATACCCGAAAAATAAATGCGATTTTTATCCAATCATCTATCCATTCACCAATCTATCCAATCATCCATCCAACCATCTATCCATCCATTCACCAAATCTATCCAATCATCCATCCAACCATCTATCCATCCATTCACCAATCTATCCATTCATCCATCCAACCATCTATCCATCCATTCACCAGTCTATCCATTCATCCATCCAACCATCTATCCATCCATTCACCAGTCTATCCATTCATCCATCCAACCATCTATCCATCCATTCACCAGTCTATCCATTCATCCATCCAACCATCTATCCATCCATTCGCCTATCCAACAATAAATCTATCTATCCACCCATTCATATATCCTTCAATCCATCCATTCATCTATTGATCCATTCATTCATTCATCCGTCCATCCATCCATCTATCTATCCATTAATCTGTCTATCCATCCATCTATCCATTCATCCATCTATAATGAGAATAACAACTGTCTGTAAATGGCGCATACAATTACACTAAAAAATGCCCTAAAATATGCCTTTAAAGGCATATAGATAAAATGTTCTCTAACGTCTTAAAACGCCGAAATATGTTTTTATTTGATCAGCAGGTGTCGACAGAGTAAGTGCAGTAATTGAAAAGTAATGATTTTTTAAAACAAAAATGAAAGCTATGATATTTGTGTGGGAGAAGCTGAACTAGTCATGCCCCCCCACACACACACTCACAGAAATACACACGTAATGATGTTTGTGTGGGAGAAGCTGAACTAGCCATGCCCCACACACACACACACACACACTCACAGAAATACACACGTAATGATGTTTGTATGGGAGAAGCTGAACTAGCCATGCCCCCCACACACACACACACTCACAGAAATACACACGTAATGATATTTGTGTGGGAGAAGCTGAACTAGCCATGCCCCACACACACACACACACACTCACAGAAATACACACGTAATGATGTTTGTGTGGGAGAAGCTGAACTAGCCATGCCCCACACACACACACACACACTCACAGAAATACACACGTAATGATGTTTGTGTGGGAGAAGCTGAACTAGCCATGTCCCACACACACACACACACACTCACAGAAATACACACGTAATGATGTTTGTATGGGAGAAGCTGAACTAGTCATGCCCCCCACACACACACACTCACAGAAATACACACGTAATGATGTTTGTGTGGGAGAAGCTGAACTAGCCATGCCCCCCCCACACACACACACTCACAGAAATACACACGTAATGATATTTGTGTGGGAGAAGCTGAACTAGTCATGCCCCCCCACACACACACACTCACAGAAATACACACGTAATGATGTTTGTGTGGGAGAAGCTGAACTAGCCATGCCCCCCCCACACACACACACACTCACAGAAATACACTCGTAATGATGTTTGTATGGGAGAAGCTGAACTAGCCATGCCCCCCCCACACACACACACTCACAGAAATACACACGTAATGATGTTTGTGTGGGAGAAGCTGAACTAGCCATGCCCCCATCCCACACACACGTAATGATGTTTGTGTGGGAGAAGCTGAACTAGCCATGCCCCCCACCCCACACACACACACTTACACACACAAACACGTAATGATGTTTGTGTGGGAGAAGCTGAACTAGCCACGCCCAGCACATCATGATTAATCTCCATCTTTAAAATACATGGAACTACTAAGTAACCCCGGGGCTGTCAATACTATTTAGCTGGAGGTGAATTCCCTTCAGAGCCACTACTAGTGAGCTCTTGATTCACGGAGACAATGGGAGAAAATAATCAATAGGTTTCTCACTAACTCACCGTGTACATGTTTAGAGTTCTGTCGATGAATGTCTTGTTTAAAAATAGCATCCCTTCTTGCCTTCCCTAATGAATTGATGGCGTCTTTGTTTTATTAGTTGGTCAGTATAACGGTTGGTATCTGTTAATCTGAGTGTGTGCATGTTTCTCTTGTTATGTGATTATTTCCATTTGTACGTATTTTCTTTGTGCAGTGTTTATTCAAATGGTGATTTAGCCCGTTAGGTCATTTTAAAAAATTGCCGTTGTAGTACTTTCATGATTTTTAAGCAATTTCCCAAGCGCTTACGTCATACATTGAAACGTTACGAAATTCGACCAACTCCTCGCGACTTCTGTTAAACAAGCTTAGTGTCTGTAAAGTGAAAAGCGAGAGGGTATTATTCATTTCATGAGTGGTACCTCCATGCACTATGGCTAAATTGTCTATGTGTTAACATCATTGTTAAAGGTGTCCACCTGTAAATATCAACATTAAAAAAAAAAATATTCTTTTGTAAGTATCAAGTTTTAAGGTGTCCATGTGTAAGGTGTCCATATATTTTTTCTATGATCTGTAAATGGGTCATGAACGAGGCATTCCAGTTTCATCAGAAAATTTAATTTACCGGTACAATCTGATGTTTCTTTTTTAGGATAACTTGGTGGAGACGTCATTTTTAGTCTGTATGGTCCAAAGAAAACAGCTTGGACTTTTTCTTTTGGCGCAAGTTACTTATGTGGGACATCCAACCCGACTTCAGTTGCGGGTATTTGTAATTGTGGAAAATGCACTGCCACATGTAAGATGCAGTGGAGCTACATGTAAAATACAGTGGCGCTACATGTAAGATACAGTGGTGCTACATGTAAGATGTAGTGGTGCTACACGTAAGATACAGTGGTGCTACTTGTATGATACAGTGGTGCTGCATGTAAGATACAGTAGTGCTATATGTAAGATACAGTGGTGCTACACGTAAGATACAGTGGTGCTGTATGTAAAATACAGTAGTGCAGCATGTAAGATACAGTGGTGCTGCATGTAAAAATAAAAGAAAGTCATATAAAACACTAGACTGTAAAGAAACATTAAAATACTGTTTACTGTTTATGACATCACAGACGGATATTGTTATTATATTGTCTCACGGTTTTATCTTATTACCCAGTTATCCGGCCTATGGTGGCGGACGGCCTTGAAGAGTAAGTGATCCATAAAAATAAAAAAATGATCATTTGGTATGGCTCTGAAAATACTTCTTCGTCCCTCTACCGTTAAAAACGCCTTTTGTTTTAAATAACAAAACTTCATTAAAATGGTATTTTAACTAAGCCGGAGAAAACAAGAGTCCAATTAGGCCGCAAGCAGTAAAAGTCGATTGATTGTTTGACCAGGCATATGGCCCGAGTTTAGTTTTACATAGTGATGAACATTTTACGAAAGTCTAACCATCGTGACAGCTACACCATCGTGACAGTTACACCATCGTGACAGTTGCACCATCGTGACAGTTGCACCATCGTGACAGTTACACCATCGTGACAGTTGCACCATCGTGATAGTTATACCATCGTGACAGTCACACCATAGCGACAGTTATCAAGATATAGTTAATAAAAAATAAGGATATAACGTAACGAATTAATTAATTTGGAGTGTGGGGAGAGAGTGGGCGGTGAAAGGGCCGCATGCAGTTCAAATAGCAGCATTTGGGGGGGGGGGGCACCACTGGTTTGTTGTATTTGATTTTCTTTGAATGTTCCTGTTTTCCCCACCTTCTGATATGTAAAAATAAAAAAAAATATAGCCAGCTCTCACGGCCGTGACACAGAAGCCATCTTGACAACATTTCTCTTGGAATGAAAACACCGACAGTTCTAAGAACACCGGCATATTTTGAAGCCATATCAGAACAACAAAAAAATCCCCAATCAGTCCCTCCTGTACCCTCCCTCCTCTCTCTCTCCACACCACCCTCCCCCCCCAACCCACCCCTACACCAACCTACGCCCGTCGAGTAAAGCCTTGCAATTATCTGCCGTCTCTCCGCTTGTGTTTCTCTATCGAAGGACGAAACCGGCTGTGACGTCACAGTCGATGGGGCTTTAGCACGATCTCCACACAAAAGAAAACAGAAACAGGGGAAAATTCTATTTTTAGATCACGTGACGTCATAACTATGAAGAGTTTAATTGTTGTGGGTGGTTTTGTTTTTATTTCTATTTACTTCCCGTGGTCAACTCTTGACGGACGCTTGAGTCTTGATCACCACTTATCTCACCTTTTCTGGACATCTTTTCTTTTTGTTTGTTTGTGTGTGTGTGTGTGTGTGTGTCTTTTGACTTGATTGTTTTATTGTCTATATGTCTGAGTGTTTATGTGTGTGTGAGTGTGATTGCATCCTTTTCTAATCCGAAGTGAGACGATTTGGTTTCCGAACTAATAGGATTTCACTGTCTTACTCATTTTCTTGACATCAACCCCCTCTCCGCGTCCCCCACCCCCTGATTCCAATCTCTAACTCCATCATTGGTATACCCCCCTCATCGCCCTCCCGTTTAAAACACACACACACACACACACACACACACACACACACACAAACAACACCAAAAAAAAATAATAATTAGGTAAAAATTGGAAACATTAAACAGAAGTAAGGGAAATAAACGAACTCTCTTTCCCCCTCACCCCCCCCCCATCCCCGTCCCTGGCACAAAAATCAATGACAGGGTGAGTGGTCCCGGGTGAAGCCACGTGACATCTTAGGTTAATGCTGTGACGACAGAATTATCATTGTCAGTAGTTTGACGTAATGTTATTGGTGGTGGTGGGTGGGTGGGGGGGGGGGAGAATCTTCTGGAGTCGGCAGGTTTTTTTTTTTTTACTAAATCTATGTTTAAAAAAAAAAAACAAGATGTGTGTAGAGAAGGTCACTCTTGTGTCTGTATTTAGGGGGGTGGGGGGTTTAAAGGTGATGTGAGGGTAGTGGTAATAGGGGGGAGGGGGAGGGACAGAGGATGTAGAAGATAGTAGTGATAAATAATTGCGGTGACCTTTTCCAACTTCCGGTAAGATTGATATTGATTTGTTTGAAATGTTTCTGATGAACGATTTCTTTCATCTGGGACGTAGGGTTGGAAAGGAGAGGTGGGCAGTGGGGGGACAGGGGAGGGAGGGAGGGAGTTGAGTGGATATTTTGACGATGGCCGCCGTATGATTTTAATGCGATTCAAATATTTGACTCAGATTGACAGAGTGAGGTAGGACATTTCTATGTTTTTTTTAAATGGGTTATTTTTCTAAAACTTGAAATTTCGCTAAAACGAATGTTTTTTTAGAATTACAACGATGTTCGAAAAACATGGATAAACAGATTGATAAATATATAGACGAATAGATTGATTAGTAGATAGATAGATAGATAGATAGATGTATATGTACTTAAATAGATAGATACACAGATATATAGGTAAATAGATAGATAAATAAATCGATTAATAGATAGATACATAGAGAAATTAATAGATAGAGAAATAGATATATTAGTATATATATATATAAATATATATATATATATATATATATATATATATATATAGAGAGAGAGAGAGAGAGAGAGAGATGGATAGATAGATAGAAAAATCGATAGATAAATATATACCGGTACTTAAATAGATAGATACACAGATATATAGATAAATACATAGATACATAGATACATTAATAGATAGATAAATCGATCTATTAATAGAAATTTAATTAGCTGGATAAATATATATATATTAATAGGCGGACAGACTGACAGACAGGTAGAACAATAGTTCATTCGGTTTACTGGAATCTGGCCTTTTAACAAACGAAAAACTGTTTTTAAAAAAATATATTTAAAAAAAGCGCCAACCTCGAGTTACAATATATTTAGGTCAAACTGAAATTTACAAAGCTGGTCAAAGGTAGTCCACCACTATCAGTATATTGGCCTTCATCTTGAACTTGACCAGTCCAGTTAACCTCATTACATCCTACAGGCAGCTCAGAGAGAAAGAATTTTTGTTATTTTTTTTAAGCCAGCTCAGTGAATGATATTTTTTCCCCAGTTGACATTGTATGTTACAGTTATTAATAGATGAACGACAACCAACGGGTCAACACACTGGAGGAAAATATCCCGGAAGGAATTATTAAAAAAAAAAAACTTGGGGGAGGGGGGGGGGCCTGAAAAAATTCAACAGACATTAATGAATTACTTTGTAAGAAAATGGGCTCACGACGGTGAGAAAACAAATTTTATAGGGTCAAAGGTTAAACAGTTCGCTGACCTATGAACTCAGTAACATTATGATTGTTTCGTGAAATCTTCCAGTGTATTTCTAACCTCGATCTTCTAGTCTAAGAAACTCAAAATTGGCTAGCATTACTGATTAGACTTAGCGGGACGGATGGTCGTGTGGTGAAGCGCTCGACTGTCGGCCTGAAGGTACCTGGTTCGATCTCCGGTGAGGATCAATGAAAATTTATTCAGGTCATGGCTAAAGTCCTCGCTATATCTCTCGTGGTTCCTCCATGGCCATTACAATGCCAGCTATGGTGGGGATGAAAGAAGGGCACCATAGGATCTAAGAGATTTCATCTCATCCTTACAGGACTTCACACACTGATATTACTTTATTATAAAACATGGCATCTTCCATTTCTTGAGTTATATAGTCTAGTGACTATATAGTCTGGTGACTATAGGTCCACATTATATTCCAATTAGAAGTGCAATTGCAGATTAACCAACAATTTTAGTAGGTTTTTTTTGTTACCCCGTTAACCGACATGGTAATTTGTGGGATTGAATGGACACACCAACATAAATATATCTGCTGTACTTTCATGCAAACCTTTCTGTGTAGGCTTAAAGACTTGGTTGCGCCCATCTCTTATCAAAGTCAGCGGATAATATTTTTAGCTTTTCTAGGGATAGAATCCTGTACACTTTTGCATGGCAGTCTTCACTGTCGACTTCGCTATCCATCCATTTATATTATTCAGTAACTAGCTGTACCCTGCAAAACCTTTCCATAGAGTTATATCCCATTAGGCGTGATCGGTAGGCTGGGTTAATTTTGGTTTCGGGCAGATCCGATTTTTTTCATGATTGTATTTTAAACTGGAATACTGTTTTATTAATCATTTAATTTCGATTTAACGCAGAAATCGAATCGCTAATATTTTATTAGATTAATCAAACTATATGTATGATAAATCCACAACAGATCTGCGATGTATTTTATATGAAAGCTAAAATATTATACGACGCCGTTTGGTCATTTTTTAAAAAATTATTTGTCTTTAAAGGAGCGTAATCAGTCCTTAAACTAATCAGGCTTTAGGGTGGGCTTACATTTTGACCCGCGGGCAACGTGCTCTTAATGTTTACAGATTTCTTGTACCAAGAGCAGATAAATGGAGTGTTTATATCAAATAAATTTGTTCAATTTAAACGAGCAGAGCGCGGGCCAGATAGAACAACATGACGGGGCGTACTGGATCCCCGTGGGACGTAGATACCCAGGTCTGTTTTAAAACGTATGTCATCACCTTATCCATCGCTACACTACATTAGGGAGCGACCGATAATCGGATCGGTATCGGGATCGGACCGATATTGGCACTATCGGTTAATATCGGATCGGCCGATTTTTGTAGGGAGCTACCGATAGTCGGACCGATATTGGCACTATGGGTTAACTATCGGACCGGCCGTTTTTTGGCTGCCGATACATTGTTTGTTTTTTTTCACAATTCTAGTAACTCTAAACTAGTTTTGGTTTACAGAGTTAAAGTTTACTTACAGACTTCCAGTTAACTGTTCACCTAAGTGAAGTGATTTACTGACATAATTAAGTGTTTTTAATTTTTCAAACTTTTTAAAAAATCTGCTACAAGTAAATTCAGTAACGTAACAGTGGCGTCACTAGGGGGGTGCGGGGGGTGCGGACCGCACCGGGTGACACCCTCACGAGGGGTGACACCCGAATGCAAAATATCTAGTTTTAGGCCTATATTCTTAAAATAATTCAAAGCCGTATTTAATTTTTATAAATAAATAAAAATATCTCAGATTATTAACAGAAACTGCGTACTTTTTATTATTATTTATTTTAACACACCGGTTCCCGATACGTCTAAGATGAACTCTTATGATTTACAGTTATTTTCTTTTCGCGGGAAATTGCATAACCGAGCCATTCTTTCTGATTATATATTAAAATTGTAACATCGTTTCTGTGGCGCGTTGGCAGAGTGTGCTAATCGTTTGGCCGTGACCCATTTAGGGCTAACTATATGCGGGTTCGATTCCTCTCTGAGACATATATTTTTTTTTTCAGATTTTTTTTTTTCAGAATTAGGGTTAGGGGTAGGGTTGGGGTGTGGAGCAATATCTATTGATGGTCCCCGAAAAAAAAATATATCTCCCATTATTAACAGTAAATGACGTCATCAACGTCTGCAGTAGATAAGAGTTCTCATTCATTCTGTTTACTGACGTCATCAAAGTTTGCTAGGCGTATCCCGAAAAAAAATACGTAGTACGTCTTAGACGTATCCGGAGCCAGTGCTTTATTTTAATGAAATTATTGGTATACTTACACTGACCTATAGATATCAATTATCGCTAAAATCCTGACCCCGGAAACGGAAAAAAAATAATAAAGTCGCGCATGCGCACATATATACGGTGTCTGAAAAAAATATGGAGACCGGGGTGTCATGAGAGGGGGTGACACCCTGAGTTACCGCACCGGGTGACACCAACCCTAGTGACGCCACTGTTCAGTAAAATTACAAAGAATAACGAAGAAAATTATTTTAATTTCATCACAACTTTCATAAGTTAGTGAAGTTACAATTAACAATCAATATATTTTTACTTTTTTAGTTTGACATTAATTATTTACAACTTTATCTTACTTTTCTGTTTGTGGACAAGTAAAAAGTAAAAACAACAAATTATTTGTTATAAGTTTAATTTTAAACAATAAACATGCAGATTTCTGAGATTATGCAGGCATGGTTTGGTGTTTCTGACTTCGGTCTTCAGGTCTATCTTTTCGAATCTTTTGCTCTTCAATCTTCTTCATCTGCAAGACACCCTTTCATTAATAGCAAAATATCGGAATCGGTCTCGGTATCGGCAAAAATGCTGGGGAAAAATATCGGTATCGGACTATCGGTAAAAAAGCATATCGGTCGCTCCCTACACTACATACAGTAAATCTATTTTATTCCAACTTAAACTGCATTTTTTTAAATCTATTTTTCAACGTTCCACTTTCCCCCCTTCTCTCCCCCCCCACCCCGCCCCCACATTCACCCGGCATAATGTTTTTATTTCTCAAAAAAAAAAAAAAAAAAAGTTCATAAAAAAGAGAAAAACCATCACATTTATATCCATAGATGACGTCATTCGATAATTTCTGAGTGGAGATGAAAACTCTCTGTCTCTCTGCTTGTTTCAATTTTAATTAACTCTTTATTATTAAATCCATAAATCTTCGAATAACACAATCATCATAATGGTGACACTGATGACCAGTGGTTCCAAAGTTTTGTAATTAAACTTTACATATTTCACTCATGAGTCGGTTTGAATAATGGACCTTTGACCAATGTGTTACCGGCTAATAAAGTTTTTGACCAATGAGTTACCGGCTAATAAAGTTTTTGACCAATGTGTTACCGGCTAATAAAGTTTTTGACCAATGTGTTACCGGCTAATAAAGTTTTTGACCAATGAGTTTCCGGCTAATAATGTTTTTTTTAATATCTGAAAAGCATTGAATTCTCTTTTTAATGCGCGTTGGTTGAATGGATGGTCTAGTGGATGGATGGTCTAGTGGATGGATGGTCTAGTGGATGGATGGTCTAGTGGATGGATGGTCTAGTGGATGGATGGTCAAGTGGATGGATGGTCTAGTGGATGGATGGTCTAGTGGATGGATGGTCTAGTGGTTTAAATGCGAGACCACGTAACTAGCGTCCAAATCTCGATCCCTGCTGCGTTCTTTGAAAGTTTAGAGCCCGTCTGCCAGGCTGAAATGGGCGCCTAGTATCAATTGGCTCACCCTGGGCGTTGTGCTAGTCACCCATGTATGTCTCCAGTGGCGCCTATATGACCTTTCCACGATCAGGTATGAATGAAAGGCACTCCAAAAAAAAAACGGTTCGTTATTGTCGTATGGGATCCACGAGATCAAACAGCAGCAATAAGGGGGGGGGTATGTAAGATCACAAGATAAATGTCTTAAACTCAGGGGACATTAACTGTACTCGCTCTACGTAGATATTTGTATCTATCTTCTAGAGAAATGTATTCGTTCGTGAATCTTTCATTGCCCCACAAATCTATGTTTGTTCTTTCGAGCTATGTTGTGTTCCCTGGAGATATTTTGTTTTCCTTGAGACTAACATGGGTTCCGCAAGTATTTCCGTAAGTTATTTATTCTCCTTGAAGTAATTTGTGTCCAGCAAAGCAAAGTTTTGGAACTATTGCACAATGTCTAACACTAACTTTTTCTCTATTGATCATAACCTTTATTTATCACGTCGAGTTATTTGACATGAAAAAATAAAAACATCTGTATCGCACATTGTAAATTTAAAGTCCTTTGTTATTTTTATTCTTTTTTTTTATTATTCCGTTTTTATCAAGAATTCGCTTCTTGAATAAAAAAAACAAGATGTCTACATTATTGACAATTTCTTGTAGCCAATCAGGTTAATTAACGCAGCGTGTGGGTGTCAGGTGAAGATACAAAGGGTTAAAAATAGCACACAAGGTCGAAGCAAGATGTCAATTTCTCGTTTGGTTGTTTTATGTCACATCCTGCTCATGGCCAGGTATTTCAAATAATTCAAGAAAAAAAAATGAATAGAAATGTTGGCCTTACCATTTTACCTTATTTCTTTTTTTAAAGAATTATGAAGATTTCATTCGTGGTATCAGCAAGAGATATGTCTAACATTGGATTTTTAATGAAAGAAAGTATATGGAAATATTACACTTAGCCAGTCAGTGGGAAGATATCTTTTGAGCGAAGAGGGGCAATTTTGTTACCGGTTTATCATTTGAGATGAAAGACACATTGAACAGAACGTGATGAAAGACAACACGAAATAAGAGAAGATAGAAATGTAAATTTACTGTGTGTGTGGTGGTAGGGTGGAAGGAGGGGACGGGGGGGGTGATATAAAGAGAAGTAAAATGGGTAAATTTAGAGGACTTGTAAAGAGGATATGTAAAGAGGACATGTAAAGAGGACTTTTAAAGAGGACTTGTAAAGACATCTAAAGAGGACATGTGAAGTAGACATTGAAGAGGACATATAAAGAGGACCTGTAAAAATAACATGTAAAGAGGACATGTAAAGACATCTAAAGAGGACCTGTGAAGAGGACACTGAATAGGACATGTGAATAGAACATGTGAAGAGAACATGTAAAGAGGACATGGAAAGAGAACATTTATAGACATCTAAAGAGGACTTGTAAAGACATCTAAAGACAACATGTGAATGAGACATGTGAAGAGGACATATAAAGAGGACCTGTAAAAATAACATGTAAAGAGGACATTTTAAGACATCTAAAGAGGACTTGTAAAGACATCTAAAGACAACATGTGAATGAGACATGTGAAGAGGACATATAAAGAGGACCTGTAAAAATAACATGTAAAGAGGACATTTTAAGACATCTAAAGAGGACATTGAAGAGGACATGTAAAGAGGACATCTATCTATCTATTTATCTATTTATCTATCTATCTATCTATCTATCTATCTATCTATCTATCTATATATATCAATCTATCTATCTATCTAAAGTTATGGGTATTTAGAGAAGGACATACATACATATGAAATAAAAACATAAAGATAATGACTTAGGGACATAAAATTTCTCAGATAGCTAGGCGACAGAAAAATCAATCGGGAAAACCTCTTGCCATCAGTGTCAGCACGTTAGGAAATGGACTAAAGCCATCTGACAGAAAGTTAAAGGTGTAATGAGACAAGGAAAAATATATACACCTTTACAAAGTAAGGTGCTGTGTTTGGGTCAAGTAACAAGTAACGTTGTAGACACATGTCAATCAGAACAGACAGATATAAGGATCAATGTGCTTTCTATGGGATCAATAAAGACAACCTCCATTCTACATTGAGCTGAGAAAATAAAACCCTACATCAGTGGTTCTCTAAGTATCACTCTTGGTGACCCACTAAGAAAAACTTGTTTCGCTTTCTCGACCCACTTTCATACAAAAACCTATATTAACAAGACTTCCGAAACTTTATGTCTGTTACCGACATTTATAGAATGGTGGACGAACACCAAAATATCACCTGGAATAATTCTCTCGGCTCTCACCGAGTACCGAACCCGGAACTCCAAGTTTGACAGTCAAACGCTCTTCGCCACTCGGCAAGACGTCCACCTTAGATGAACAAAATTTTAGTTTTTAGAATATACAGAGAATTAGAGTTGTTAACTTCTGCATGTTTCGTTCACCATTTTTGGATCAGATACTGAAACATATAAATCTTGTCTTGACCAACCCTAAAAATTCCTCAGCAGCCCACAATTAGGACTCATCTTATAATTTGAGAATCGTGATTCAACTCAGTAAAAAAAAGTCGGCTGACTCACAATAATGAGTCGACAACAGAAAGTTTGACAGGATTACTGGAGCTAAAATTAATTAGTCTGCTGAGTAAAATAATTTCCTGGGTGTATACTCGAGAAGTATTAAACCATTGTCATGCTCAACGTGGCATCCATCACATTGACTCACTGCTCAATGGACGTGACCGTAAGATATTCCCCACAAAAGAGGGTGCATGATATTTGTATTACCAGCAACACTAATATATTTATCTATCTATCTATCTATCTATCTATCTATCTATCTATCTATCTATCTATCTATCTATCTATCTATCTATCTATATATATATATATCCCCGAGACCGGAGCACGATGAACATGGCCGTGTAGAATGATTGACAACTCAATTTAAGTTGCCTCCCCTGATTTTATTAAAAGGGCCATTAAAATACCAATAAAACTAAATACTTAACAGTTTTTGTTACATAGAAATAATATCCTTTAATTAAAATGTTTAATAATATTTAATTTTGACATATTATAAACTTAATTTATTTTTAAACTGCCAATTTTATATATTATTTTTTTAAATCAACATTTATCAATAATATTTAAAGTATTTATTACCATTTTATGCGCATTTTATCTCTCACAAAAATTAAAGGCTCTTTTGTGACTGACTGCACTTGAGACCGTCAACTTTATATTTAAAATACGAACACTGATGGTATTAGTCAAAGTAGTACAGTGCGAAGGAATTAGAAGAGGACAAATGATAATTGAAAAAAAAAATTAACTTTCAATGGGGTCATTCAGGTTTGTCCGACGTTTAAATTGTGAATTGAGTTCAACTTTCTATGTTGTCTTTTGAAAAATACCAATACATTTACGCAGTGGCTCCGCTACCATCAAGCGGGACTCCGTTTTTTTTCCGGGTACCAGCAATAGATATAACTCCACACCCTAACCCTAACCCTATCCCTAACCCTATTCCTAACCCTAATATAGTTGCTGGTACCCGAATAAAAAATACGGGCACCAGCAATATTCCTAACCGTAATATAGTTGCTGGTATCCGAATAAAAAATACGGGCACCAGCAATATTCCTAACCGTAATATAGTTGCTGGTATCCGAATAAAAAAATACGGGCACCAGCAATATTCCTAACCGTAATATAATGGTGCTTGATGGTCCCGTGATCGAGCCAATTATTAAAATTCATATTTGTTTTGTTGTATAATGATACAAACATTAATGATACAAACATTAATGAACAATTTGCTGAATAAGTTCTACATTCGTTAAAAGCCATCTTGGATTCAAACTGCGCAATAATATCAATATATTTGTATGTTTGCATCTCTCAAATGGCCGAGTGGTATAGATACTCGACTGTCGACTTGTCTCGTCATCAAAACGTATTTTGAATATTCTAAAATGTATTAAGACGCATTTTTGAAGCATATATGAATAAAAACAAGATTTAACTGGATCCGGGAAAAACATAAATTGTTTACGTGTAATTTGTTTATAATATCCGACATTGTGTTGTTATTTGACCCAAACTTTTATGTGATTTAAAAAAAAAAAAAAGAAAAAATGTATCGGTATTTTTCATTGAAGAAAAAGAAAAAATTTCAGTCGCTTTAAAACAACAACCTTTCCGGATAGATTCGTTAGATATTTAAATAAATAAAACAAGTTATTCCGCTCAAAGAGTTTTCTATCATTCTAATATAAAAAAAAAAAGATATCTTCATACATTTTCTATCTGAACACATTTTCATTTTTTCATCTCGATGACATGACATCGCCCTCCCACCCAACACCCACATCCTTTACAGTTTTCAAAATCTCAGAAAATTATCCCCCCCTCTCTTTAAGTGCAAAATTCTCTACATTCTCTCTATCTCTCCGCTTTCTCTACTATTCTGTCCAACCTTTTCCCATTTCTCTTGATTTCTTTTTTTTTTCTGTCCTTCCTTCCACTCCCATGTTTGATTAAAAAGAAACTGCAGCAATTATTGATTTCAATTTTTTTGTTCATACTCTCCTAGGGCTGGCTTCGTCGAGAAGTTTCTCAATCCAAATAATATCTTTGTTGTTGTTGCTTTATTGTGGTTTGTTTTTGTGTCATTTTTTCTTCATTCTGAGACATTTCTAAACGTCAAGAGTGTTAGAAATAATCGCCTTCAATATAATTTTATTATGTTCAGTTCTTGTGTTAATGCAAGAGAGAATCATTCTGAATATTTCCATAACGTGTTCAAACGCTGTGTTAATGCTACAAATGATTATGTTGAATGTTGTCCTGTTGTATTCAGATGTTGCGTTCATATTGCGTGTTAATACTTGAAATAAACACCTCCATATTTTTTTAACGCTAGAAATGATCATCTTGAATATTACCTTTTGATGACATTCTCAATTTGACTAATATCTCTTTCTTTGATGTTCCAGATACATCGAAGTTGTTTTGTCTATCGTTTTACTTTGTTGATAATGTTGAACACCTGTTTGGTTAATGAAATGTCCATAGGTAATGTTGAACACCTGTTTGGTTAATGAAATGTCCATCGGCAATGTTGAACACCTGTTTGGCTAATGAAATGTCCATAGGTAATGTTGAACACCTGTTTGGTTAATGAAATGTCCATCGGCAATGTTGAACACCTGTTTGGCTAATGAAATGTCCATAGGTAATGTTGAACACCTGTTTGGTTAATGAAATGACCATAGGCAATATTGAACACCTGTTTGGTTAATGAAATGACCATAGGCAATATTGAACACCTGTTTGGTTACTGAAATGACCATAGGCAATGTTGAACACCTGTTTGGTTAATGAAATGACCATAGGCAATGTTGAACACCTGTTTGGTTAATGAAATGACCATAGGCAATGTTGAACACCTGTTTGGTTAATGAAATGACCATAGGCAATGCAAAATTGTTGATGAAGGTAATGATATTGTAATAAAATTGTGTTTGAGAAATTTTTACATAGAAAAATAAACGAATTATGTCCGGGCCTGTGTCACACCCAAGAGTAAAGAGGGCCCCCATGATGTTTTTTTCCTTGTTGTCATGGGGGTGCAGGGGGGATGAGGGAGTGGAATAATTTGTTAACAAGCAACGGCTTTATTTACTGAGGTTGTCAAGTCTTAGAACAAAAAGATTTCTATTTTCACAAAAAATGTATGTTCTTCGATACAGTCTAGCTGCACATACTTTATTTAAAATGTACGGGATTATGTTTAATTCCCGATGTGGCTAATGCCTTGAATGATTTTAATTGTTTTCAGCTTTTGTTAATGAAAGCTAAGCATTTTTGTTTACTTCATCCTGATTATAAAATATAATTATCAGGAATAATGTTTCCTTTGTTATCGTTTTACCAAGTAATGTTATCGATTTTATAATGTAACATATTGATATTGAGACACTGTCATGTTTTGTTATTATTGTTTTCATCCCCCCTCCCGTACAATACAGTAAGTTATTACAATAAGAAGCAAGTAAAAGAGCGTATTGTAACATCGATAAATAATCAGACATATTTACGCGGTACAACACAACAAGTACAACTCGCCATAGAGTATCTCCAGTTAAAACACCCACAAACAACAACAAAGAACATGATTTTGTTTGATTGGATGAAAGAATGATTGCACACATAAATTTAGCATAAATTTTGAAATGGTTTTTTGTAAATTATTAACCTCAAGCTAAGAAACTATAAAAATTGACAAACAAAACATAGCTAATGTCAAGTATACATTACACATAGTTTAGCAGCAATACTGACATATGTCAAGTATACATTACACATAGTTTAGCAGAGATACTGACATATGTCAAATATATATTACACATAGTTTAGCAGAGATACTTACATATGTCAAATATATATTACACATAGTTTAGCAAAAATACTTACATATGTCAAATATATATTACACATAGTTTAGCAAAGATACTGACATATTTCTAAGTTCTGACACCTAGACCTATTTATAAGACTTACACCTTTACACCTAGAAAATATCATCTAATACCAGCGGTGTTTAAATATCATCTAATACCAGCGGTGTTTAAATATCATCTAATACCAGCGGTGTTTAAATATCATCTAATTCCAGCGGTGTTTAAATATCATCTAATACCAGCGGTGTTTAAATATCATCTAATACCAGCGGTGTTTAAATATCATCTAATACCAGCGGTGTTTAAATATAGACTAATACCATTGGTGTTTTAAATAGTACATTTTACCATCCTTTTAATTTAGATAATTTTTTAGGTCAGTTTTAGGTCAAGATGTCAATTCCACAATTTTTTTTCTAATTTCGAATCTGTTAAACCAGTGTCGTCAAGTTGAATGGACATATATGACGATAGATACATACGAGTGGGTTGAGTCATGTGACATAGATACATACGAGTGGGTTGAGTCATGTGACATAGATACATACGAGTGGGTTGAGTCATGTGACATAGATACATACGGGCAGGTTGAGTCATGTGACATAAAAGGTTTAAGTTTCTAAGCGGGCTGATTTCGAGTGAGGTCAAAAGTTCAAGGCCGCGTCGATCGATGCCAAATGTTCTGTGGGACGAAATTTCCTGTTGCCCACTGCACGTGCATAATTGATGACCAGTTTGTGTGTGCGGGGGGGGGGGTCGTAAGGAGGGGAATGGAGAGTTTTATGAAAATATGAAAGCTAATGGTGTCAGGATACGCGTTGACAGACACATACACACACACACACACACACACACACACAGTCTTAGAGAGCCATGTGCAGAAATACACAAGTCTACACGATAACCAATGAAAAGATTCCTACCGATCACGTGGGTAATTGATACACAAAACAAACACTAAGAACAGAAAGTTGTTAACGAGTGCATCTTAATGTGCACACTATTACACACAAGGGGCAATGTTTTTTTTTTGTTTATAAAAGAAGGTGTCTGCTCACAATTAGGTGTACAGTGGGTCTAAAAAGGACGTTAGTAGGTCATTGTGAGCCCCGCCCTACTCACAGACTTTCAAAGATAACTGGGGTACGCTAGGCACATATAAAAGGAAATGATGCCGGAATATTAAGGAAGCATAGACAATGTGACACAGCGGTAATCAGCTACATAAACATTAAGTCAGAAATGCACACACATACACACACACACACACAAATGACACACAAACACACACACACAGAGAAATGACACACAGACAGACACATACATACACACACAAAAACTAAAATACTTAGTAGCGCAAATAACTAAATTAAGAGTCCAAAGAAACACATGCAACAACCAGGAGGACCGGATGCCCATTCAAATAAAATGTGTCCAATAGAACTGAGTCAAATACCAACAAACTAGGGACTGCTGCCTTTAAGATAATGGAGTATACTAAAATGTCATTCTAAAACTAGGATTGCGGTAAGTTGTTTCGCTTCTAAAACCTTTTTTCAGCAAACTGGAGCAATGAACGGAGTTAAACGAAAGTTTCATTAACAATTTTTTTCAACGAAATTTCTTACACATTTTACTATCAAAGATTATCTCAAAGACAAAAAAACTTTCGTGATTAAATGCCACGCCTTCCATGACTCCAGTTTCTGGTATCTTTAGTCTCCAAAAAAAAACAGAACCAAGTAAAAAAAAAAAACTTGAGAGGTAAATTAAGAAATTAAAGACATTTGAAACATAACTATATAAAGATAATTTATATAATTGCAGTGGTGATGAAATATAAGTGTTTAATATTTTCATAATTAAAACGATTAAAAACACCGTACTGGAGAAATAAGGTTTCCATTACAGGTAAACTTATTTCAATGAATATTTCAACCAATATAAATATGTTTTGTTAAGTCCTTTCTTTATCTGTTTTATCCTAAAAAGAAGACATAAACATAAACATAAACATAAAGTTTTAATTAAAATATTCTTTGAATTCTTTATCAACGGATGGATGTTTGGCTGGTTTTCTTGTAGAATTAGATATAGGCCGCTTGATGGGCTCATGGGTTTAGTTTCACAAGGCGCATTTAAATTGTCTAGGGCTGTCTTACCTGCCAATCCGTCCCGTTGTCTGATGTAGGGGATGAGGGGTATCGAGATATGTGCGCTAGAGTATAATCGCCTTTCTTATCAGTTATATCCAGTCTTGTCAAGTACATTTACTAAAGTACTGCACTTTTTAGGTGGCAAAACATTTCCACATTTTCAAACAGCTGGTTCCGGATGGGTGGGGGGGGGGGCACTGAAAATATTCCCATCCGGAACCTACACTCCTTAAGGCCGGCCCTGAATGCAGATACCGATAAGCCACCATTAAGTGTTGGGCCGTTCGCTGCTCTTTTGTAGTGGACATGACTTGAGCAAAGTATTGGGATTATTCGCTACGTTTACTTTGATAAATAGAAAAAAAACAATACACAGTGTGACCTACACTGTGCGAGTGACCTACAAAGTGCGAGTGACCTACACAGTGCGAGTGACCTACATGATATACACTACGCACTAAGCTCATAAAGTCAATAAAGAAATCAAGCGGGTCTGCGAGCTGCATTAGACCACAACTGGTCAAGAACAAGGTTGGTCACATGAACAAGGTTGACCACATGAACAAGGTTGACCACAAGAACAAGGTTGACCACAAGAACAAGGTTGACCACAAGAACAAGGTTGATCACATGAACAAGGTTAACCACATGAACAAGGTTGACCACAAGAACAAGGTTGACCACAAGAACAAGGTTGGTCACATGAACAAGGTTGACCACAAGAACAAGGTTGACCACATGAACAAGGTTGACCACATGAACAAGGTTGACCACAAGAACAAGGTTGACCACATGAACAAGGTTGACCACAAGAAAAAGGTTGATCACATGAACAAGGTTGACCACATGAACAAGGTTGACCACAAGAACAAGGTTGACCAAATGAACGAGGTTGACCACATGAACAAGGTTGACCACAAGAACAAGGTTGACCACAAGAACAAGGTTGACCACATGAACAAGGTTGACCACAAGAACAAGGTTGACCACAAGAACAAGGTTGACCACAAGAACAAGGTTGACCACATGAACAAGAATGACCACAAGAACAAGGTTGATCACATGAACAAGGTTGACCACATGAACAAGGTTGACCACATGAACAAGGTTGACCACAAGAACAAGGTTGACCACATGAACAAGGTTGACCACAAGAACAAGGTTGACCACAAGAACAAGGTTGACCACATGAACAAGGTTGACCACAAGAACAAGGTTGACCACAAATAAGGTGAATGATGGCCTCACTAATTTTTTACTTTTCAGTTGGAGCAATAAATTATAAAAATTCTTATCACATTCCAATCAACAGAAATTAGTGAAGAAGAAATATAATTTAAAAAATTAACACATATATAACGAGTCAATGAAATCATCTTTAATTATATCGAACTATATAGTCCATACTGCTGCATATAACCACCATCTTCCCTTAAATTTAATAAAAATAAATGGTATTCATTTCAACTAATTATTAGTTGACACTAACCAATCGTTAGGCAGATTGCACATCGTATTAATTGACAGATTTCATTACAACTGAATCACGTGCATTACTCCTTTTTTTTTTTAAAAAAAAAAAGAACTAATCAGGAGAAAATTATACAATATTTGATACACACAATAAGTCAACATGTAGATATAAATATCAAAATGAATGTAATTACAACAGATCTAATCAATACTACCAAGTACTTTTTAAAGAAAAACAAACAAAAAAAAAACACGAGAAATTTGAAACTAATGCACGAAATGAACTGGGATCAGGTTAAAGTCACAAAAATCTCTCAAAGATGTCAAGTGTCATTTGTCTGGCATCACGTGCACAAGTAAAAGGCGTGTGCAAATGTAATTTTATCTTGACACCACGTGACAGCCCCCCTCCCTCCTCCCCCCCCCATTTCCTTCTCTATAGTTGATGTGATAAATCCAGTAATCATATATACAACCACACACTTCCGGTTACATGTTTACACCGAAAAAACCGCCCACAACAATTTCTCTCCTTTTTATAAAAAGTAAATAAAAATAAAAAAAAACTTCAACCGGTCAAATTGTGGGGGTGTGTCAGGTCAAATTGTGGGGGGTGTGACAGGTCAAAGTGTGGGGGTGTGACAGGTCAAAGTGTGGGGGTGTGACAGGTCAAAGTGTGGGGGTGTGACAGGTCAAAGTGTGGGGGTGTGACAGGTCAAAGTGTGGGGGTGTGACGGGTCAAAATGTGGGGGGTGGGGTGTGACAGGTCAAATTGTGGGGGGGGGGTGTGACAGGTCAAAGTGTGGGGGGTGTGACAGGTCAAAGTGTGGGGGTGTGACAGGTCAAAGTGTGGGGGTGTGACAGGTCAAAGTGTGGGGGTGTGACAGGTCAAAGTGTGGGGGTGTGACAGGTCAAAGTGTGGGGGTGTGACAGGTCAAAGTGTGGGGGTGTGACAGGTCAAAGTGTGGGGTTGTGTCAGGTCAAAGTGTGGGGGGTGTGACCAGGTCTTAAGGTCAAGGCTAATGATCCAAAAGAAAAAAAAAATGTTTGCTAAGAAAAACAAGACAAAAGCATTTCGACCTGCACTCTCCATCAAGAGCAGACGACAAACAAACAAGACTGGGGTTGGGGGAGGGAGGGAGGTGAGTGGTGGGGGGGGGATACACTTGAAAAATAAATCTCGGAGAAAAACGGATTGTTGATAAAGGAAGAGAGAGATGTAGTGAAATTACAGACTGCAGCGATTCCCAAATTGTAGGATGCTACCCGACGGCAGGATGAGAGATTATTTTATGAGAGTCGCGGGAAAATGTAATACATATTTAATGGAGAATAGGTTTCGGGAAAACCACTGTTTATTTCACGACATATTTGTATCGTAAGAACCAGCGTACTACAATGTACTAGAATGTACTAGAATGTACTAGAATGTACTACAATATACTTCAATGTACTACAATGTAATACAATGTACTACAATGTAATACAATGTACTATAATATACTACAATGCCATCACAGATACCGTGGTTCAATTAAAATGATTCTCCGTTTATATTTCCTTTCCTATATTTTAACAGGTAAATATCGACAAACTTTCCGTTCTTTTCAAATGGGGGTGGGCCAACATTTAGTATTGAGTAGTGAAATGAAAGAAGAGCCACAGCTACCACAAACACGCCTCCAAGATAATATAATAATATTTAAACTCAGTAGTGCCTCATCAATAATATTGAGAAAGTAATACCCTGACAATGATGGCAGAGAACTTAATACACTGACAATGGCACCACTACTTAATCCCCTGACAATGGTGGCATGCGGCAGCGAACTAAATATTAAGACCTCACTACATTAAGAGCTACGAAGACCAGCAAGAATAAGTTCCCTCTTGACAAGTAAAGTTTCACCTTCCAGAGGCGGCACCAGAAGTCGAATCAACCTGACAGAGCCCCAGAGCACAGTGACCCACATTAACAAGTTCAACGTGCTCCGACACTGAGGTCGTTATCAAGTAACACCTCTTATTAATCGCGGCATACCTTACTGCCCGATCATAGTCGCACTTTGGCACCTAATTGCCAATATAAGAAAATATACTTCATAAAGTATAAAAATTCTTTTAGAGAGAATTCGTCATTGTTTTTCTCTCTGCTTGTATGCTTCGATGACGTCAGCACCCTCCCGTGGACGACGTGCAAACTAGTTCAAGATGGCCGCTTGTTTTCAGCTTGTAGACTGAGACTACACACTACACATCTGAGACTGTGTCTGTTGACATTCTAAATTCAGGAAGAAACTTTGATTCACTGAGGCCAGTGTTTACATTGAAACTATTTTTAGCCAGTGGAATAGGAGGAACAGAGCAAGAACAAGACAGATTTATACAAGTAAATATACTTGATCTAAATTTAATTTTCTTTTCTCTCTCATTATTTTTTTTTCTCCTTTATAATTTATTCGGTGTCCATTTATGTTATTTGTTTATTTAATGGGTGGTGGTGTGGTGAGTCAGTTTTGAGTTAGTCAATCTGACGTTTTCTGTTAGAACTTACTGATTTTCTGACTGGATTTTTTTTTACACTTAATTGTTTGTGGATTGTATAATTTAGGGTCCAGTTAGATCATCAATATCACATAAATATTTAGTTGTCTGCGACTTGTTTGTTTATTGTTTAAACCCCTTTGTTTAAATATTGTCTGAAATTATTTTTTTCTACCAGTCTTGTCAATGTTTCGTCTCGTTTAACTATTTTCTCTCATGTCTACTATCAAACCCTATTAAGAATTTTTTTTTGCTGATTTGTTATCATTAGTCCTGTCTTGTACAACTTATTTCTTTATAATTATTTTTCATTTATTATTTATTGGACACTGAACCCTGACCCCCTTTTTTTTCTCTTCAATGTACCATGTTGTATAATAATTTTTGCCATTTAATTTAAGTCAATGCCAGTCAGTATTGTTTAGTGCCAGTTGTTATTGATCAGTGCCAGTAATTTTTCTTGAGGTTTCATTGATTATAGATTTATGTATTGCCAGTGATACAGTATCAGTATCATATAATTTACTAGAATAGTGATTTTTATCACTTTATTTCCATATTTTGATATATCTGAACCAGCAATATGGATAATAAAAACCCAACTGAAGATTTGTTTGATATTTACAAAGAAAAAGGGGAGAAACTATGTTTAACAGGAGAAAAACTCCTGCAATTTATTGAAAAAGAGGAACTTAAGGCCAAAGAAAGATTAGATAGAGAAGACAGACTTGCTCTTAGAAACCTTGAAAAGGATAAATTAGAAATGCAGGAAAGATTAGAGAAAGAGAAATTAGACAGACAAGGTAAGTTAGAGAAAGAGAAATTAGAAATGAAAAAGTTAGATGCAGACAGACAGGAAAGATTAGAAATGAAAAGATTAGAAGAAGAAGTAGAAATGAAAAGGATAGAATTAGAGCAACACACAAAAACACTACCAACAAATAATACAAGTGGTAGACCAAATATAGGTCAGTTTAATTCCAAAGATGACAACATAGACACATTTTTGGCTAATTGTGAATCACAACTTAAAATTTATAATATACCAGAGTCTGAATGGACTAGACATTTACTAGGAGCATTCCGTGGCGAAGCCCTAAATGTATTGCATATGTTAGGACGTCCAGAATGCAAATCATATAATGAAATTAAGCAACATCTTCTAGACTTTCATAATAAAACTGAGGAACACTATAGGAATCTGTTCCATAATACAATGATGGCTGAAACAGAACACCCCACAGCCTATGTAAACAAGTTAGAGTCCTACTTGAATAGCTTCATAAAAATGGCAGGCGTAAATGCATCTGATCCCCAACAAATTATTGAACTAATGCTAGTAGACAAAATTTTGAACATAAGCTCCAACAAGCTATTTTCTTTCATAAAATTAAAGAAAGTCAATTGTAAGAAAGATCTTATTACCACATTATCTGATTATAAAGATAGCAATCAAGATGTCCCCATGTTTAAAAGTAAAAATGATAACACTTTTAGTGCCATTAGACACAAAAATAAATTGCAGTACAATTATAATGATAATAGATACAGAAGCTTACCTGCTAGATTACCTACTAGAGTACAAAAGACTTGTTACTATTGCCATAATCCAGGGCACATTAGAGCCAACTGCAAACTATACTTAAACAGAAAGAGATATGTGAATAATGGTCATGTACAAGCAAGCAGATACATACCCAACAGACAGTATCCTAAAAACAGTCATGATAGATCTTTTGGTAAATATCAGGGACAATATCAAAAGAGACAGTCACCAAATAATAGTCCTCCTAGACAGAGTAATGATAGAGGCAGATCCTTAAACAGAAATAACAAAATGCATAATGTAAATGCTTTGTTAAGTAATAATGGTAATTTAGTATTTTACCCTTGCTTTCTCAACTATAAACCCGTTATGTGTCTTAGAGACACAGGTGCTACATGCATGGTTGTAGATGCATCCCTTGTTCCTCATGAGTGTATGATGGATAGTTCTGAAAATATTAAGTTAGGAAATGGTCAGACCCTTATGTGTAAGAAAGCCATGATAGACATAGACACCCCATGGATTGGTGGAAAAATTAAGGCTATAGCAATGACATCCCCAGTAGCCCCTTTGATTATAGGAAATATTCCAGATATTAAACCGGATAATTCTAGAGAATTATTCACACTTTGGTTGAATGACAAAGAAATAAATATACAGAAAGTACTGATCTATTGATAGGGATCCAATAGAAAATGATACCACTACTATGATGCAAACTATGCAAAATTCTGAAAAGCAGACAGAGGCAACAGTAGTAAAACAAAAACTCATTTTCAGTTGTTACACATAATAATAAACAAAGTAGAAAAGAGTCAACAGTATCAGATAAACACAAATCAGTATGTTTTCATTGTAAGAAACCTGACCATAAATCAAATAGATGCACCCTAAAATTTAAACATATTAAATGTTACTGCTGCCATAATTTTGGTCACAAACAATCATTTTGCCCCTGTAAAGATAAACAAGCTAGTAATTCCTATGAACAAAACATTAGAATTAGTCATAAACCACAGAAGACATATAGTAATAGACATACACACAATAGCAACATGAGAAATAGACAACAATCACAAAATGACTATAGAAATGGACATGTACAGAATAAATCCAACCATTTAGATAGCAATAAATACAGAACAAGACAAAAATATGGGACAAATAAACATACAAATTATTTTAATAAGCTTCAATGTGACTATTGTAAAAATTTTGGTCACACAATGAATAGTTGCTTTAAACTTAGAAATATTTCTTGTTTGAAACCCAGTTTGAGAAAACATACACATTCAAGAGGCACAGTATTTGATAGGAAACATACATTTAAAAAAATGAAACAGAAACAAGACTTAGATGAAAATAATAGATTCACATATAGAACATATTGAGCATTCAGACAATTTTATACCAGATATTCTATCAAGGTTAACTGAATAAATTGATCGGATATTTTATTGCTGGCGTCATAATAATTGAATAATAGATAATAACATACCAAATTTTTTTTCTTGATTGTTAAATCAAATTTATTTTAGACTTAGTTAGAACACCTATATATATAAAATGTAATAGTAATATGAGTTAGCATATTTTGTGAAGCATTGAATTTTTTTTAGTAATTCTTACTCAAGACTATAAATTCATTCAGCATGACATATTATGATTAAATTTTTTTGTTGTCATGACAAACATACATATATGGCACATTCTACTTCATGTTGATAAATGACTTAGCAATAAAAATTTTTTTTGGAAAATTGTTGTAATAGAAAGACATTGTGTACAATTTGTTCTATATAATGGCATTGAACATTTTTTTTGAGATGGCATAGATTGACATTGCAAAATTTTGAATATTGCATGAATTGACATTGATTGGCAGATTGTTATATATAATGTTATTGTACATTATTTTTATTATCTACTTAGCACATATTAGGAAGATTGTTCACACAGATTTTGGTAATATGAAATAACATTTTTTTTGTGGCATGATTATTTGTCATTTATTACTTGTAATTATTTGGACACCACAAGCTTGTATTAGTTCACCAAATTTTGAGGTGATATATTGATTAATGTAATAGATGAAATACTTATTCATCTACTCTGCATTCTTTTGAAGAATTATTGACTAATTATACCAGAGATCATGATAGCATGTATAATGAATTGAAATTTTGGTAACATGATATTGGATCATTGTTGATTGATGTACAAAGAATTAAGATTTTACAATTTGATACACTGGTAACTTTTGTGAATATTATGAAAATATGGATTTAGGTTGGATCATGATTTGTTGATATAAATATATGCACCTATAATGTTGTTTTGTAGATAATTGATATTTGCCCACACAATTACAGTGTGATATTATGGATTGAAATCACAAGTGTATATATTGATGTATATAGTTACTCTAGTTGCATAGAGTGGAATAATTTTTTTTGGACAAATTGATTGTTACTTATTATAAATTAAGGATGGTACAGATCTATAGTGCAATTAATATTTTTTTTTAGAGAAATGTTGCACATTTTTGGTGGGTGGGGAGGTGTAAAGGTATAATTGTTTCGTAAATATTAGGATCACTTTTTATTTAACTGAGATCCGGGTTTTTATATTTCCGGGAGAGAGTTTGTCAGTTATAGAATCACTCTCGTACACGACAGACGTGTCGATGTTTTTTCCTTGATAGGATATTGTAATTATTATTGTGAGTGATCATGAGAGTAACAGTTCACCTCCATGATGGAGATATATATTTTCTAGATAGTTTTTTGTGTATTTGTACTTGGATATAATACAGATGGATTATTAGAACATAATTGAGTTCTTACTAGAAATGTGGTGATCCAACAGATTATTTTTACAATGTGTACAGTGAACTTATTTTATCGTATTTTCTATATTATTGTATTGTAATAAACTTCAATCAGCAAAGAACACTGTCTTCTCATATTATTTAGTATTGAGTAGTGGAATGAAAGAAGAGCCACAGCTACCACAAACACGCCTCCAAGATAATATAATAATATTTAAACTCAGTAGTGCCTCATCAATAATATTGAGAAAGTAATACCCTGACAATGATGGCAGAGAAC
>JAGDYQ010000040.1:5448548-5536048 GCA_021962125.1 Bulinus truncatus
CACTAATACTACTATTTTCATTTTCCCGACAAACAAGACTTCTTCTTCTTCTTTGTTCTCGATATATGATTATGGAGGATTTCAAACGACCCGGCCTATAGTTATGATGAACTGCACGGTGGCATCCAGGTCCGTCTCGCTCCCATAAAGTTTTTGATTGAAGGAGGTCATCTGTGGCCAGAACCTGTTGCGAGCTGTGTCATGTAAAGGGCATGTTTGGAGAACATGTTCTGCATTCTCTGGAGACATCCCACATGGGCAGTCCTCACTGTTTCCAATGCCTAGCCTTCGGAACATGTGTTGTCTTAGTCTGTTGTGCCCAGTTCTGAGTCTGAAGATAATATTTTGAGCTTGTCTGGGAAGATTATAATAGGGGTCGTTTTTGTCATGATCTGGGTGATTCCTCATCCATTCCTGCTGGATCCGTTCACCTATACAGCCCTTCATTTCTTCCGCATCCAGAGGGATATCCACCTGTATTTTTTTGCTGCCAGATTTTGCCAATTGGTCAGCAATCTCATTGCCATCTACCTTGGTGTGTCCTGGTATCCATTGCAGAACTGTTTCCTTTGAGTTTTGGGTCAATTTATGAAGAGCTGTTCTGAGCTGAGTTAATTGAGTGTAGTGAGGATCCTGCAGAGACTGTATAATTTTTTTGGCATCTGTGAGTATGGACAAACAAGACAATACTTTATGAAATGCTCAACAAGAGTATTTTAAATAAAAACCGAATTTCAATAAGATTATTTGTAATAGTTGTACTGACACATATTAACAGTAGTTTATATATCTCACATATAAAGCAGCCATCTTGTCGTCCGTGCAGAATTGGGAAAGCCGTGCTAAAAATTAAAAAAAAATCCTCTATGACGTCATTTCCCGATGAGTGCTGTATCGTGCCTTCGCGCTGCAAAATGACATAGTAAAGTAGTTATTTTTTTTACTTTTCAGTGCATTTTTAATGCTTTGTTTTCAATTTAACTATAAATAGAATTCAGGGCAAACCGCTATAAATAAAAATCCTCTGTGACGTCAAATAAAAACAAGCAATTAAGCCTGTTCCATTCTGGACACTGGACGTGTTAGCGCATTTTCATGTTATGTATCAGTACGTTTGCTATCTTTCAGTAAATATTTGTAAATTTTGGAAATTTTTATAAATTCAATTGTGTAATGCATATATCTGTAAAAAAAATGTATAAAGACGTTTCTTTATATTTGAAAAAAAATTATTTTCTCTTAAATCTAACTACAAGTGGTTTGTGGTTACTGAAATAGGACTCATAATTGAAAACATTCGAAATTATAGTCATTTAATCGTCCGAAAACTCCGTCAATTGTTGCATAGCTCTGATACTTTCAATTAAACTCAGAACACAAGCTTACTATTTCATTTGATGAGTTTCTTAATAAATCTTGGTGAAACTACGTGCTGCAGTATTTCGCACCAAATGAACGGGCTATTGAACGTACAAGGCATATATATAATATATAAGCCCCTTATGAGCCATGAAGCCCGGCCCTCAGAGGTCCTATCGCGAAATGAACTTTTGATGTACACATGGCAGGCCAAGACCTACAAAATGATATATACATCATGGGTCTAAGACTTATAGTTACTGAGATATAGCGCTCCTTTATTAATATAGCTTATATAGTAAAAAACGGTACTAAGGCCCCTTTTACGGCCCTGAGAGGTCAGATCGCGAAATGGAAAAAAGTCATTTCTTGGCAGGCCATGACCTACAAAATGATATATACATCATGGGTCTTATGGTTGTTGAGATCTAGGGTGATGACGGACAGACGGACAGACAGACAGACAAAACGGGGACAATAGAGCATTTTTTTTCGAAAATGCTCTAAAAATAATAATTCTGCACTTGATTTCACGTAAATCGGCTGCGCATTTGAAAATTATGTTCAGTTATCATAGTTTGTTAACATTGTGTACTGGAGGTTATTGTTCCCTCGATGGATTACTTTTTGATGATGGTTTGTTGGTTATGGCAGCCACATCGGTATTGGGTACCTGGGTTATTATTTATTATAATGATTGTATTTGTTTATCCTATTTATAAGTAGGGTGTATCGTTGAAAAAGTAATTTGTGAACGATGTGGCAGTGACGGGTTTGGCTTGGTTGGTTTGGTTGGTTGGCTCGGTTTGTTTGTTTGGTTGATTAGTTAGCTGGTTTGTTAGTTGGTTTGGTTGGTTGTTTGGTTCGGTTGGTTGTTTCGGTTGGTTTGTTTGGTTGGATGTTTGGTTTGGTTTGGTTGGTTAGCGTTGAAGGACAAAACGTAATTTTTGACGTATAAAATGTAGGTCATTTCTGCACATTAGGAAGGTGGCATAAATCAGCACCTAATTAAATTAATAAAATTGATTAGGAAAGGGTTTAACATTATACGTAGATTTCCCGGGCAACGCCGGGCTTAATATCTAGTATATATATATATATATATATATATATATATATATATATATATATATATATATATATATATATATATATAAAGCAAAATAGAACAAATAGCCCAATAACCTCTTAACATAAAACATTCAATTCCATTTACCAACAAAAGAGTGTACGGTAGGTTCCATAAATCAAAATACTCAGTTGTATATAAATCTATCAACGTCATTCCGATCTGTTGTTGGTGTTCAACTTCTACCCATTTATTGGTACTCGGCGCACTGGTATGCACGTCTCTAATTCCCGATAATCAGCTGTCTACGCAGAGTCCTGGGTTCGAATTACAGTGAGAACCTTAGGATTTATTCAGGTCCTGTTGAAAGTCCACCCAGCTTTAAGTGACTTTAAGTTTGGGGAAGTAAAGGCAACTGTGCGTTGTGCTAACCACACAATCCCTTTATATTCCGAGGTTACTAAAACAGATGAATTCTGCACTTCATCTGCCCCGATGAGTGCAAAAGGGAATTTTACTTTTTTACACAAAATAATAGCTAAGAATACTATAATAAATAATACAATACAAACATCAGGTATAATTGAACTAATCATATTATTGTCACTGAATAATGAAATATGCTATTTCAAATAATGAGTTTGTTATTTATTTAACTAATTAAATTACTTTGAAAATAAAAATAGTTGAAGTATAAATTACATCGGAATTTATTTCCAATAAATAAGTCTTGCGTCCAATGATGTCTAATGTCTTGTGTATAACTTTGCACGAGGTTTAGAATTTGTGCTAAAGTTCCCGAATATTAATCGGGGTTAGGGTGGAAGAAGGGGGGGGGAGATTAATTCCTAGACGTAATGAATATTCAGCAGACGTTAAAAAATGTACAATAAAAGATTTCTAATAAACAGGGCGACAGTATCATATAAAAAATGGCGGTTATTTGATATAATAGGTTGAAAATAATGGACTACCTACAAGGTAAGGTATCATATTATGTGTCTCTGGGAAGTCATTGCTCTGATAAGCATGTCAATACATGTAACCGGTGGTACGCATGCTCCAAGGGGTACGGGAAAGGTTATGCAAGGGTACACAGCAACATACATATTTTTGTTTGGGGCGATCAAGAGTTTGAAGAAAGGGGGCCCCAGTTAGCTATGTGACCCATCGTCTAACCATATACCCAAGTATCGCATTAGAAATGTAAACACGTCACATTATGAAAATAACTTCATGTTTAAGAGAACTTTCGTACGTGCTGACTTACTTTCCCACCCTTTGGGTTACAGTCTTGAAGAAGGTTGAAAACATCTGAGTAATGCCACGATTCCTGAAAAATAGATTTTTTAAAAATTTCTATGTTAGTTCAAAAAAGTAATTTTTCTTTCGATTCGGCAATATTAGTTGTATGTGTTTGTTATGCAGCTTAGCAACACTTTATATTTTATTATTATTGAGAATGAACGGAGGGCTCAAATATAGAACAAAGAGTCAGATTTCACTAAACATGTTTACGTCTTGTTTGTTACGTTAAGAAAATTTTTCTTGTACATTGAGTGAGTGTAAACTACAGTTTGCAGTACTTAGCAGTTGATTTTTTAAGCATAGTTTATATACATATATATATATATATATATATATATATATATATATATATATATATATATTATTATTATTATTATTTAAAAAAAATATTAAAAATAAAATGCTGTTTTGTATGTCCTGGTATTTTTCTTGCTTTATAGAGAAATAAATGTAACGTTTTAAAAATGTTTTGAGCGCATCTAGCAATAATATTTTTGTTGTAGCAGTATTAGCGCAGTGGTGTATTGGGAGGGGAACGCGGTCGAACGACGTTCCCTTACCTTTATACAGAACCGGAACGCGTTCCTCCAGTACTTTTTTCATGTCCCGACAACTCCCCACTTTTTTTTTTTTGCTCCCACTATGCGTTCCCTTACTTGTTATTTGACCAATACATCACCTGTATTAGCGTAATAAAGACTCGCTAACCTGCAAACCAGAGGTAGGCACTCGCAGAATTGAAGGTGGCATGTGGCCTGTAGAAAAATGTGGCTTATTAAAAAAAAAAAATGCTAACCACACAAACATCCCTATATAGGTCATGTTTACAGAAACAGATGAACTCTACACTTCATCTGCCTCGGTCGCCCTTTTTTTTGGGGGTAGGGAACTTTTTTATTTATTGGTGGTTATAGTATCTGAGAGAGAAAAAAACTTTTCATTTCTACAAGTTTACAGACCTGTGATTAAACCAGCCCAATATCTTAAATAGGAATAAACACATTGAGCCCCCCCTTTTTTTTTTGTAATGGGCGATGGTGGGGGGGTCACTTGGCTTTTGGTTAGAGTTACTACACGTGACTACTGGACTAGTGCAGAATTTTTTTAGCTTCTATCAGTGGACATTATTTTTTCGTTCGTGCGACGCTGTTCTGTAGTTGAAGGAACTAACCTCCTAAAAAATCAGGCCTAATGTACATTTCTATGACATACAGTCGCGCAATACAAACATATCAAGAAATAAGTCAAAGCCCATCATGCTCCGAAAAGCTTTATATTTTTTTTTGTAAGTTTCTTTTATTATTTTCCTTTTAACGAATTTGGTTTTTTTTAATCATTACATGTTTTTTTTTTTTTATTTACGTCGGTGAACAACGAACAGCAGGTTTTATGTAACAGATACATTTCACAGATAAAATTTCACAGATCAATGTCACAGATAAAACTTAACACATAATACTAAAAAAAAAAGTTATGGCATATGTGTTAAAATTGAAACAAAAAGATAGAGATATCACAAAAAATGTTGTCTCTGACGTCATTAGGAGTGAGGGGGGAAATCGGGGTTAGGGGAAGTAATACAGTAATACATTTCAACCCGTGACACAATCGAAATAACAGACAACAATATGACACGTAGTAATAATATCAAGGGGAGGAAATAATACACAATGTTTAACCGTAAGGTCGTGTTAAACGCAAGATATATGAAAGTAACAAGGTTAAACCGTAGGTCATGTTAAACACAACATACAAGAAAGTGTCAAAGTTCAAACACGATGACGTACAAAAATAACATTTTTCAACGTCCTTAAAGACCGTATGAAGAAATAACATAACATTTTTTTTAATGCTTTGAGTTTAGAGGATAAAAAATTAGAAATCTTTTTTTTTTTGTATGTAAAATGTTGTTTTAGGAGTTACAAATTCAAGCACTTCTTGATTAAAAGACACATTTTGGCACCAAAGTACTTTGTGATTTGTTTCGCAAAGTTTCAAAAAGCAATACCATTATTATATGTATTGAATAGCTGTTTAAATTGTAATGTGCTTTCAACGACATGTATCTTATTTAAACGCATTATACCTAATAGTTATAAACAATATTATTGTAATGGCACACAGGTCATGGATTTCTTGACTGATAAGGCCGTTGGCACTGGCCGGTTGACCCCCCCCTCCCTCCCCCTCCGCCCACTCCTCCTCCTACCCATGAGAGATAAAGTCATCTTGACAGATGGGCCCCTCAGAATACCAGTTTTTCTTAGTTCACGGGCCCTATTTTTATTTGCTCTATTGGGGGCCCATTGAGCTCAGTGTCGCCTCTGACTTATACAAATACATTTCCACGGTGGTCTCCAGTGACCTGTGAACTTAACTGACACCACCAGGCCCTGTTAATGGATAGGCCGATCCAAGCACTGGTCAGAGGTGTAGCTTGTAGGGGAAGGAAAGGGCAGGACTGTCCCGGATGACATATACTTTGCCTCTTGCTCGGTTAAGAGGGGTTTGGGGGGGGGGAGGCCATACACAAGGGGGTGCAATGTAAGATTCCGTCCCGGGGGGCCACCGATGGTAGTTAAGACATTTGCCTGGAGCACACTGGCATACATTTTCAATCTAATTGACCATAAATATTTCATTACATTGGGTTGTTTGATGAATGGCACACCATAGTCTGGTTGTATGAAATAATAATAATCATTCTCTTCAGACGTAAACAAAGATAGATACATGTTATATCATCTATCTATCTATCTATCTATCTATCTATCTATCTATCTATCTATCTATCTATCTATCTATCTATCTTTCTATCTATCTATCTATCTATCTATCTATCTATCTATCTATCTATCTATCTATCTATCTATCTATCTATCTATCAATCTATCTACCTACCTAGCTATCTATCAATCTATCTATCTATCTATCTATCTATCTATCTATCTCTCTCTCTCTCTCTCTCTCTCTCTCTATATATATATATATATATATATATATATATATATATATAAATTTGAAGTTTGTGTGTGGTACGGACCACACCAAAAATTAAAAAAAAAAATAATGAAGGCTTCAGATAAATGCAAGAAATTATAATGAAATACAGTGTAGTTCAGTTATCAGATAAACCCGTTCTGTTATTAAAACAACATACCAGTGGGGGAAAGGTAATCCTTAGATTACTTTTAAAATATATTTAGATATATATGTTACACATCACATTGTTTATATTTCAGATATTATTGTTATACATATATATATATATATATATATATATATATATATATATATATATATATATCTCACGACAATTAAACAACAATACATTGTTAAATAGCTCAGACAAATATATAAGAGTATTCAGACATGAAATGTGAAGTCAGGCATTTAGAACTTCACGCTAGTAATGGTTCGTGTGTTAAAGGTCAGAGTGTATGGGGTCACGGATGTGATGAAAAGTGCAGACACATAATATGATGTGAAAAGCAATGGTTTCGTTAGGACAATATAGCACTGTGTAACGGAGTAACACATTATACATGGATAGATCATTACATATTACATGAACAGACACCAAGTTGGTACATCTCTTCTATGCAACAAGTTGAGATGATTTAGTTTTAATTACTGAAATATTTTATTTTTTTGAATTTATTTATAGAGCAATTTATAATGATAGATAGTTATAGTTCGGTAAGCGCCTCAACTTTCTACCTAAGGGTTACGGGTTCGATTCTCGATGAAAACCAAGGCAAATATCTTAGATCATGGTTTAATATCCTACCATGTCTCCCGTGGTGCCACCATGGTCATTGCACTAAGGGGGGTGTAAGAAAGGCAATGCAAATACCGTCCCTTTAGTTGTGTAGTCTACAGGCTGACAGAGATATTGTCATTTAATTCTAGGTGTAGTTAGGTGATTTTTTTTTCATTATTTGTATGGAGTCTAGTTTAAAATCAAAATAATAGATGCAAAAGCCTGAATTAAAACGTACTTATAAAAAAAAATGTAAATGCTGAATAATCAGAAAGTCACCCAATGGATAGTCAAACTGGCAATAAGATCCCCCTGGGTCGGGGAGTACAGAGAAACATTTTGTTATTTTTTAATTTTTTTTTTATCTGGATATTTTGTATTTTTTGTTTGTGCTGAATTGTATTTTTATTATTTAAATGTAAATTTTTGTGTTTTATATAATCAAAGGCCGTGTTAATTGTATGTGGCGCACTGGGTGGGGAAAGGGGGTGTCTACGAAAATTCCTAGGATTCACTTGACAAAAAAAAAGTAGGTTAACAGAAGTACGTCAGGTGCTGAACCTGGACACAGAGGCAAAGTAAGTGACACGAGTGATATGCAATTACTTTACATCTAACACTGACTGTAACGAAGAGACGTAAAACTTGACCTGCACACAAGTCGGCAGTGATTAAAATGTTTTTTTTTCTTTTTCTGCGGTAGTTAAAGACGTCATCTGAAATAGGTTAGAAAATGCAATCTCCAGGGAACATAACTGTCAACACATAACAAGCTATTCACTTTATAAATTGTTATCTCCCTTTCCTACAATTTGGAGTTATGTATTACCTAAGACCTAACGGATCTGCACATTAAGTGTATGTAAATTTCAGTTTATGATAGTGTAAATGTATGTAACAAAAAAGTCATGGTAAATTCCAAAACAAAGACAGTTTTGTAAAATGTAAATAAATAGAACCATTTCATTATTCTTGAGCAAGTTGGCCGGTTAAAAAAAAATATATTTTTAAAATTTAAAATGCTCTTTGAATTTGAGTGTGACATTGGGTTGGCTATTCACGATAAAATTAACAATATAATTTTATTTTTATTTATTTACCACAGAATAATGATTTTTTCGTCTGATGTTCATATGTGTACAATTATATTTTTTGTCATGTTTTTTTTAATGACCTTTTTTTAATTTTAATCATTGAAAGTTATATATTTTTAAAAATTTATTTTATAAATCCAACTAATTGTTGACATCATGAATAAATGAAAACTTTATGAGGTCAAAGTTCATTAAAGAGCTCGACCTTAATGAATACCTCATTTTATATTCTTTTCTTTGATGCATATATTTTTTTAAGGTTTTAAATTTTTTTTCGTTCTACACAATGTAAGCCAAATATTGGAAATCGATCGAAATACTCTACGTCTATAGGTACACCGTTCTCTTTCACGCCCTGTACGCCCACTGTACGCCCACTGTATGCCTACTGTACGCCCACTGTATGCCCAATGTACACCCACTGTACGCCCACTGTATGCCCAATGTACACCCACTGTACGCCCACTGTAAGCCAACTGTAGGCCCACTGTACGCTCACTGAATGTCCACTGTACGCCCACTGTACGCCCACTGTATTCCCAATGTACACCCACTTAACGCCCACTGTAAGCCAACTGTAGGCCCACTGAACGCCCACTGTACACCCAATGCATGCCCACAGTACTCTCACAGTACGCCTACTGTACGCCCACTGTACACCCACTGTACACCCACTGCACATCCACTACACGCCCACTGTAGGCCCCACTGTACGCCAACCGTTCGCCAATCAGTTAGTTCACTAACGGTGAATATGTAGGTAAAAGAAAATTTACATACAGGCGAGGAATAATCTCAGATCGCAGCAACATACTGGTCATTTCAACATCACTGTAGCAACACACTGGTCATTTCAACATCACTGTAGCAACACACTGGTCATTTCAACATCACTGTAGCAACACACTGGTCATTTCAACATCACTGTAGCAGCACACTGGTCATTTCAACATCACTGTAGCAGCACACTGGTCATTTCAACATCACTGTAGCAGCACGCTGGTCATTTCAACATCACTGTAGCAGCACGCTGGTCATTTCAACATCACTGTAGCAACACGCTGGTCATTTCAACATCACTGTAGCAACACGCTGGTCATTTCAACATCACTGTAGCAACACGCTGGTCATTTCAACATCACTGTAGCAACACCCTGGTCATTTCAACATCACTGTAGCAACACACTGGTCATTTCAACATCACTGTAGCAACACGCTGGTCATTTCAACATCACTGTAGCAACACGCTGGTCATTTCAACATCACTGTAGCAACACACTGGTCATTTCAACATCACTGTAGCAACACACTGGTCATTTCAACATCACTGTAGCAACACACTGGTCATTTCAACATCACTGTAGCAACACACTGGTCATTTCAGCATCACTGTTAATGAGAGGGTTAGTGACCCACAAATTGAGAATTGGTAGGCCGATCAAAAATGTTTGGCGGATCACGAAATAATTTAATACAAGTGTAGCTGGTCGAGAATGTGTGTGTGCGTGCGCGAGCGTGTGTGTGTGTGTGTGCATAATTACAGCTCTTTTTATTTTTTTTTCTAAATTAAGCATTAAATTAGATGATCCGTTAGGTTCCAATGGTGGAAATATCTAATGTTATAAATGTAATAAAGCTTTCATCATCTGTCTGTGTCAACCTCACTTTACATAATGTGTCGTGGAGACAAAAACAGCTTTTATAGTAAAACGCGATTATTAAATGCTTAAGAACCACTGTATCAGGTTAAACATTTAGGGGTATACATATTATATACATATATATTTCAAAATTACAACGTTTTCTCTAGGAGGGGGGGTGTATGTGTGTGTGGGGGTGGGGAGAGGGTTTACGAATGGAGTCTAATAGACAAATTTGTCTTTCTCCGCCTCATCAACACCGGGGCAGCTCCTTCAAGTTCCAGAGTTCGAATGGCTCCGTTGCTTCCCTCTGGGATACCCTTGCGGTCGGCTGTGTCGCATCGGCGCCGAGGCGGGGGCCGCAGGCTGGTCCGAGTCCCCGTCGCCTTCCCCTTCCCCGTCAGCGTCTCCTAGGTTACCGTCCCCCAAGCCGTTGTCGCCAAGGCTACCACCGCCGCTGTAGTCGAAGGAAGGAAAGTTGAAGAGATCTTCCTGGGACTGTCTGCCCTCGTCGGCGCTCCCCTCTTCCTCGGGTACCGGGATCAATCGCCGCTTGTCGTCGAATTGATTTTGTGGGCCGAATCTCCTGGCTGGAAGTGGAGCGTAAGGCCTGAATGATGATGAAATAGATGAAAGCATTAGGGGGGGGGGTGGTCTGTCATTGTTTTAGAATCCCGTCAGTTTTACTAGCTCATCAATGATTGGCTGTTTGGTTTATATATAATCTAGTATTCAAATTATCAATGAAAATAGGAATATATAAATAAATAAATAAATAAATAAATATATAGATAGATAGATAGATAGATAGATAGATAGATAGATAGATAGATAGATAGATAGATAGATAGATAGATAGATAGATAGATAGATAGATAGATAGATAGATAGATAGATAGATAGATAGATAGATAGATAGATAGATATATAGATAGATATATAGATAGATAGATAAATATGTTCATCCTATAAGCAGTTTCTTTATTAGCGTTTAAAGCGACTAGAGCGAAGTCTGAAAACGCCGACACATTTCACACTTTCCAGATCAATGTACTACAAATTATGCCACTACATAGTTGCAAAGTGTCAAACCTGCGGCTGTCTGCCCCACCCTCATCCCTACCCCAAGCCTTTAAGTTCTAATGTTTAACGAGTTAACAACTATTAATAAAATAATGGTCTTTAAAATACTTTAGAAACAAAAAAAAAAACAAAAGAAAGTAACGTATGACGATAAAACATATTAATTTTTTAATTAACGATGTGCCAACTTACACATCTGACAACACAGTCCAGTGTCAACTTACAGGTATGCCTACACAGTCCAGTGTCAACGTACAGGTATGACTACACAGTCCAGTGTCAACGTACAGGTATGACTACACAGTCCAGTGTCAACTTACAAGTATGCTCTTGGATCACCGCGTGGCTCAAGTGTCCTCATATCAGGCTGCACCTCCATGGCAGTGAGTCCAGGTTTGGCCAAATCGTCATAGCTGATGGCCGTCTCTTCAATGGAGTCCAGTCTTCTGTAAGAAATTGTGTAACATAGTGGTAGATAAAAATTACTGGCACTGTAGTCAACAGACTTTGTTGACTTTATGACAAGGCTGTTTTTTAAAGTTTTAGAGTAATTGTAAAATACTTTTTTTGTGCAATGGCTGTAAAGTTATTTTAATTCTAACAAAGTAAGGCCATTTTTATGAACCTAATTTTCTGAAAAGAGATATGTTGTGACATGATGGATAATTTTATTGGTTAATTTAAAATATTGGACATTAGCATCAGCTCTAAATTTAGCAGATAATGTGACAAAGTGCCCATCATTAGTTACAGTATAGTCGACATTTATGGCGACAGTGTTTGGTGAGGCGGAAATGTCTTTAAATAATGCGACATTACACTGCGCATGCTCACGTTTGGTCTCTTGTGTAACAAAATGTACGATAAACTTTTTTTTCTATTTCCTGTTCAAGTCAGTCCATCAGTCGCCCACACAACTGGAACATGACAGAACTACTTACAGGCTGACCGGGGTTGAAGATAATTGCCCTAAAATAGCCCTCCTTTGCCACCCACTGCTTTTTGCTTGGCAAGACAAGACTTTTAAACCTGGCTCACACCAGATTCTTCCCCCCACACACACACGCGCACACACACACACACATACACACACATTTAGAGAAGAACTGATCTTCGGTCTAGAAAACACGAGAAGAAAACGTCACACGAAGACACAAGCATCGTGTGTCAAACTTATCGCACAAAAATAAAAAAAAATTGCCGGAGAAAGGAAGTGACAAAAGATGTATGATTGAAACAAGTTGTGAGCAAAGATGTATGATGTGAAACAAGTTGTGACCAAAGATGTAGGAAGTGAAACAAGTTGTGACCAAAGATATAGGATGTGAAACAAGTTGTGACCAAAGATGTAGTATGTGAAACAAGTTGTGACCAAAGATGTAGTATGTGAAACAAGTTGTGACCAAAGATGTAGTATGTGAAACAAGTTGTGACCAAAGATGTAGTATGTGAAACAAGTTGTGACCAAGATGTAGTATGTGAAACAAGTTGTGACCAAAGATGTAGAATGTGAAACAAGTTGTGACCAAAGATGTAGTATGTGAAACAAGTTGTGACCAAAGATGTAGAATGAGAAACACGTTGTGACCAAAGATGTAGGATGGGAAACACGTTGTAACCAAAGATGTAGGATGTGAAACACGTTGTGACCAAAGATGTAGGATGTGAAACACGTTGTGACCAAAGGTGTAGGATGTGAAACACGTTGTGACCAAAGATGTAGGATGTGAAACACGTTGTGACTAAAGATGTAGGATGTGAAACACGTTGTGACCAAAGTTGTAATATGTGAAACACGTTGTGACCAAAGATGTAGGATGTGAAACACGTTGTGACCAAAGATGTAGTATGTGAAACACGTTGTGACCAAAGATGTAGTATGTGAAACACGTTGTGACCAAAGATGTAGGATGTGAAACACGTTGTGACCAAAGATGTAGGATGTGAAACACGTTGTGACCAAAGATGTAGTATGTGAAACACGTTGTGACCAAAGATGTAGGATGTGAAACACGTTGTGACCAAAGATGTAGGATGTGAAACACGTTGTGACTAAAGATGTAGGATGTGAAACACGTTGTGACCAAAGTTGTAATATGTGAAACACGTTGTGACCAAAGATGTAGTATGTGAAACACGTTGTGACCAAAGATGTAGGATGTGAAACACGTTGTGACCAAAGATGTAGGATGTGAAACACGTTGTGACCAAAGATGTAGTATGTGAAACACGTTGTGACCAAAGATGTAGGATGTGAAACACGTTGTGACCAAAGATGTAGGATGTGAAACACGTTGTGACCAAAGATGTAGTATGTGAAACACGTTGTGACCAAAGATGTAGGATGTGAAACACGTTGTGACCAAAGATGTAGTATGTGAAACACGTTGTGACCAAAGATGTAGTATGTGAAACACGTTGTGACCAAAGATGTAGGATGTGAAACACGTTGTGACCAAAGATGTAGGATGTGAAACACGTTGTGACCAAAGATGTAGGATGTGAAACACGTTGTGACCAAAGATGTAGGATGTGAAACACGTTGTGACCAAAGATGTATGATGCTACAAAAGATGTATCAAGTGGCGTAAATGAAGGGGGTGGGGGGATTGTCCATTTATGGCATTTTATCTGCTGCCGAAAAAAGATGGCATTGTATCTGCTGCCGAAAAAAGATGGCATTTTATCTGCTGCCGAAAAAAGATGGCATTGTATCTGCTGCCGAAAAAAGATGGCATTGTATCTGCTGCCGAAAAAGATGGCATTTTATCTGCTGCCGAAAAAGATGGCATTTTATCTGCTGCCGAAAAAGATGGCATTGTATCTGCTGCCAAAAAAAGATGGCATTGTATCTGCTGCCGAAAAAGATGGCATTGTATCTGCTGCCGAAAAAGATGGCATTGTATCTGCTTCCGAAAAAAGATGGCATTTTATCTGCTGCCGAAAAAAGATGGCATTGTATCTGCTGCCGAAAAAGATGGCATTGTATCTGCTGCCGAAAAAAGATGGCATTTTATCTGCTGCCGAAAAAAGATGGCATTGTATCTGCTGCCGAAAAAGATGGCATTTTATCTGCTGCCGAAAAAAGATGCCATTGTATCTGCTTCCGAAAAAAGATGGCATTTTATCTGCTGCCGAAAAAAGATGGCATTGTATCTGCTGCCGAAAAAGATGGCATTGTATCTGCTGCCGAAAAAAGATGGCATTTTATCTGCTGCCGAAAAAAGATGGCATTGTATCTGCTGCCGAAAAAGATGGCATTTTATCTGCTGCCGAAAAAAGATGCCATTGTATCTGCTGCCGAAAAAAGATGGCATTGTATCTGCTTCCGAAAAAAGATGGCATTTTATCTGCTGCCAAAAAAGATGGCATTGTATCTGCTTCCGAAAAAGGATGGCATTGTATCTGCTGCCGAAAAAGATGGCATTGTATCTGCTGCCGAAAAAGATGGCATTGTATCTGCTGCCGAAAATGATGGCATTGTATCTGCTGCCGAAAAAGATGGCATTGTATCTGCTGCCGAAAAAAGATGGCATTTTATCTGCTGCCGAAAAAAGATGGCATTGTATCTGCTGCCGAAAAAGATGGCATTTTATCTTGCTGCCGAAAAAGATGCCATTGTATCTGCTGCCGAAAAAAAAGATGGCATTGTATCTGCTTCGAAAAAAGATGGCATTTTATCTGCTGCCGAAAAAGATGGCATTGTATCTGCTTTCCGAAAAAGGATGGCATTGTATCTGCTGCCGAAAAGATGGCATTGTATCTGCTGCCGAAAAAGATGGCATTGTATCTGCTGCCGAAAATGATGGCATTGTATCTGCTGCCGAAAAAAGATGGCATTGTATCTGCTGCCGAAAAAGATGGCATTTTATCTGCTGCCGAAAAAGATGGCATTTTATCTGCTGCCGAAAAAAGATGGCATTGTATCTGCTGCCGAAAAAGATGGCATTTTATCTACTGCCGAAAAAAGATGCCATTGTATCTGCTGCCGAAAAAGATGGCATTTTATCTGCTGCCGAAAAAAGATGGCATTGTATCTGCTGCCGAAAAAGATGGCATTTTATCTGCTGCCGAAAAAAGATGGCATTTTATCTGCTGCCGAAAAAAGATGGCATTGTATCTGCTGCCGAAAAAGATGGCATTGTATCTGCTGCCGAAAAAAGATGGCATTGTATCTGCTGCCGAAAAAGATGGCATTTTATTTGCTGCCGAAAAAAAAGATGGCATTGTATCTGCTGCCGAAAAACGATGGCATTTTATCTGCTGCCGAAAAAGATGGCATTTTATCTGCTATCGAAAAAGATGGCATTTTATCTGCTGCCGAAAAAGATGGCATTGTATCTGCTGCCGAAAAAAGATGGCATTGTATCTGCTGCCGAAAAAAGATGGCATTTTATCTGCTGCCGAAAAAAGATGGCATTTTATCTGCTGCCGAAAAAAGATGGCATTGTATCTGCTGCCGAAAAAAGATGGCATTGTATCTGCTGCCGAAAAAAGATGGCATTGTATCTGCTGCCGAAAAAAAAGATGGCATTGTATCTGCTGCCGAAAAAAGATGGCATTTTATCTGCTGCCGAAAAAAGGTGGCATTTTGTGTGCTCCGTATCATAGTATCACGAGTTAGAAACTTAATCCATATAAATTGTTTAAATTCCAAATTGTACAGGTTTAGAAACAATTTTTTCGCGTTTTATGAAAGATGTAAAATAACTTGCACACTTTGAACGAATGGACACAGTCGAGATTACCTCGACTTGGGTAAATCAATCTTTCTGCCACCGATAGGATCGGCGCCTGCCGCGTGTAACTAACTCAGAATCTGAGATTAATCAACCAAATTTCATTTTAATCGCGTAAAATGAAAGGCTGCATTGTATGTTTTATCCATACAAACACTCGACTATTTACTTTTCATTTTGCTGCAAACAAGTTGGGAGGAGGTGTGAAGGGGGGGGGGATGAATCTGACGTCAGTCTGGTAACTCTACTACCATGAGTGTCCGGTGTAAGGGCGGCATCTGTTTAAATACAATTTTCGAAAGAATATTTTCCCTATTAATAGATTACATGAAACGGAAATGTCCGTTTATCGATCTCTCCCCCCCCCCTCCCAGGGGCAGCACTTGTCTTCAGTAATTAGTTCAGTCACAGTTTGGAGGAAGACATCTGCCGTGCTTTAAAATACAATTAAAAAACAAGCAATTAAGCCTTTCCATTCTGGACACAGGACGTGTTAGCGCATTTTCATGTTATGTATCAGTACGTTTGTTAGCTTTCAGTAAATATTTGTAAAATTTGGAAATGTTTATAAATTCAATTGTGTAATGCATATATCTGTTAAAAAATATTATAAAGACGTTTCTTTATATTTGAAAAAAAATTATTTTCTCTTAAATCTAACTACAAGTGGTTTGTGGTTACTGAAATAGGACTCATAATTGAAAACATTCGAAATTGTAGTCATTTATTTAATCGTCCGAAAACTCCGTCAATTGTTGCATAGCTCTGATACTTTCAATTAAACTCAGAACACAAGCTTACTATTTCATTTGATGAGTTTCTTAATAAATCTTGGTGAAACTACGTGCTGCAGTATTTCGCACCAAATGAATGGGTTATTGAACGTACAAGATGTAGAATGGGGCCATATATATAATATATAAGCCCCTAAGGAGCCCTGCCCTCAGAGGTCCTATCGCGAAATGAACTTTTGATGTACACATGGCAGGCCAAGACCTACAAAATGATATATACATCATGGGTCTAGGACTTATGGTTGCTGAGATATAGGGCGCTCCATTATTAATTTAGTTTATATAGTAAAAAACGGTACTTTATAAGGCCCCTTTTACGGCCCTGAGAGGTCAGATCGCGAAATGGAAAAAAGTCATTTCTTGGCAGGCCAAGACCTACAAAATGATATATACATCATGGGTCTAGGACTTATGGTTGTTGAGATCTAGGGTGTTGACGGACAGACAGACAGACAAAACGGGGACAATAGAGCATTTTTTTTTTCGAAAATGCTCTAAAAACAGAATATTTTCATAAAACTTCAAAGATAGAAATTCTGTTTCTGGATTAACGCAAGCCAGAGTTTCCTCTTTTTTTTAATCCACCAGCGAGTAGCCTGCATTTGACGTTTTGATGTAAAAAGAGTCCAAATATCGATTCTTTAAAAAGTTGCATTTCTTAATCGTCAAAGTTCTGCATCAGATTTTTTTTTACGTTTTTAAAAGTAGGCCAACAAAGATAATTAAATAATTTACTATATCTCCACAGACTAGATTGTCTAAAAGTTCCCGAAAAACAAATAGTTGTTGTTTTGGAACAAAATGGGAAGACATATCCGTCACATGATCAAGTACATCAAGGTTAGATGATCAAGACACGAAAATATTTTGATTTTTATAATGTGTTAAAATAACTGAAACATATTTACATAGGCGGCAGTAGCAGTACCAAGGGCCTAGGGCGGGAAAGGGGAAATGGGGTCCTGAAACAAATGTCTAGTTTCTCTTCTTTTAAATAACAATAATAAATCTGCATCGCGGGCCCCGGGGTGTTTAGGGGCTCCCTCCTCAGGCACAAGGGGCCCAAACGATCACTACCATTTACCCCTACTCACTAAGGCCACTACTCAGGTATTCATGTAAGAGCTCTCTGTATTTACATGGTTAAAATATAATTTGTGGTTTTTTTTGACATATAAAAAAAATTCGCAAAAAGGAAATAAAAAATATTTCACTTAGCTTGGTAAAATGTTGCACAAATAATACTGGATGTTTTCAAGGGACAGAGCAATGTTAAAAATGTATAAATGGCATGAAGATGGCACGTTCGTAAATCGAAAGAAAAAAAAAAAGTAAAAGTATAACATGCCTAACGTTCGAATTTAAAAGAATGTTCGTATTCAGTGCCGAACCTAGGGATTTGGGGGGCACCGGGGGGGAGGGCTTGGCCTCTTTGTGGGCCCCTGCAGTTTGACATTCGACACAATGACATAAGATAATGTACTTAATATTTAATGTAAAACAATTTTTGGGGCCCCCTTAAGCTGGGGCCCGGGGGAACTTTCGAATTAGGACCCCCCTCCTCCCACCCTAGGTTCACTTCTGTTCGCATTTGAAAATATTGTGCTATTTTTAGCTCGTGTTCCGAGTTTATCTTCTTTCCAGGCGTACGAATTTTGAAAAAGTGGGGTGGGGGCGAAATTTTTTTAGAGACGTCACCGGGCGGCATAAAATCTATTTACGCCCCTGTGTGTGACACAAGTGGCGACAAAAGATGAAAGGTCACGTTAAAAGATAAAGAATGTGACATTGTCAGAAAATATGTGACAAAGATGAAAGGCCACGTTAAAAGATAAAGAATGTGACATTGTCAGAAAATATGTGACAAAGATGAAAGGCCACGTTAAAAGATAAAGAATGTGACATTGTCAGAAAATATGTGACAAAGATGAAAGGCCACGTTAAAAGATAAAGAATGTGACATTGTCAGAAAATATGTGACAAAGATGAAGCTTTCATTAGTGCTTCCCGTCTGAACCGAGGCCTATTGTGCTGTCCGGTCTAAATATAGCTACACGTCCACCTGACAACAAAAAGAAATATCTATACAGTGACCCTCATCATCATGTTCTGACCGGATGAAACAGATTTTTTGAAACAAAATAAACATGAATATAGACATCTGATGGATAATGGGTTTGAAAAAATAATTATTCAGTTCTAAAATAGCGCATCCAGTGTTAGGGATGGTCATTAAAATGTCTGCCACAGACTAGAATGAATTATTTGTCTTCTTTTGTGCTGTTGCTGAATGGAGGTGACTATAACAGACTAGCGTTAGTTACAGCTGCGTCATTGTGATGTAGAGAAATATGTAACATTCATGTTTATTATAGACATAAAATATGTGAACATTATCTTTCTTTTCAATAAATGCACAGCGAAAGAAAAAAGAAATACTTTGTATTGAAACAAAAATAACATATTTGAGATTGACTGAGTGCAACAGTCGTTATTACAAAGAAATAGTAAGTATTATATTGAATAAACAAAAACAAAACGAATGAATTTGCTAGTGTTACTGATTACCGTCAACTAGGTTTTGTGATTATTTTTAGCTAGGTTTACTGATTACCGTGAACTAGGTTTTGTGCTTATTTTTAGCTAGGTTTACTGATTATTGTTAGAAAAAAAAATCCCAAGTAATCGGTTACTTGAGCATACAAATTTTCATCCCGACAAAAATGGGTGATTTGTAATTTTGGTGACATTCATTTCAAATAAGAAATATAAAACCAAAATTCGTTGTTTTGAGTCAAAGTGTCAGAGCTACAAGTGATAAGAAACTCCTGTATCTACTTCCTATTACATGTTTTAGTTCACTAAGACGTTTGTTGATCTTATGACTTAATCCCTTGATATCAAACAAAAAGCGCTCAGTGTATCAAGACTAAGCAAAGATAGACAATCGCGTTGAAACGCTAGCTAACACTGTAACAAAGAATGTAAACAGAGTGATAGCCCCTGACAATTGAAATGAGAGGCTCTTACTGGGTTAAAGCAATATATTTTTTTTTTTGTGACAGCAGGAAAACGACTCGACTGGTACATTTCATTATACCTTTACATTTTCTTTGTGTCGGGTAGGATGGCTGTGTGACAGCGCGGAAGACTCCTAACCTGAAGGTCTCGGGTTCAAAGCATATTGGGATATGATTGTTGTGATGACTCGTATATCAAATTTCATGGTTGATGCTTACATTTTCATGATTGTACATTTGTTAATTATCACCTTTTAATTGCAGCGATACATTAAAATTAATTTAAGAAACCAGTCTATTTAATTTATGAAATAAGTGGAAATACTAATTCAAGTTTCTAAAGCAATAAGTGATCAAACTAAATAATTAGTCTCTAAAGCACAGTTTGCCAATGTTGCCAGTCTAATTAACCACTTTGTCCATAGTAGCCAGTTTGTATACCACAGTTTGCCAATGTTGCCAGTCTAATTAACCACTTTGTCCATAGCTGTCCATAGTAGCCAGTTTGTATACCACAGTTTGCCCAAACAAAGTGACTAAAGTAATCATTAATTATCTACAGCACATTTTCGCCCATAAGTGGTCAGTCTAATTAGTACGGTCAAAATGACCAATTGACCAATCTAATTAACCCTCCTTGTTTGTCTGTCACATTGGCCACGGTGTGTTTATCGTCAAAACCTAATGTCAGCCTGTCACGTGATACTGAAGCTGCCATCAGGTCGCTCCTGGAAGTAATCTGGAATTACTGTCAGAGAGCCTCACTCTCTCCAGACAGCGCAGGCCTCTCTTGAATTGACAAAGTCTACAGCAGTATCAGCTAGGGCAGCGGCTCTCAGCATTTTTCACGACTCTACCCCATAGGGTGCAATTTATGTTCACGGGTACCCCTCAAAGCTCAGCAAGCTGGCAACCTTCTTTAAAGTGTTGGTTGTTCAAAACGATATATATATATATATATATATATATATATATATATATATGTATGTATACATCGTTCAGTTCCCCTGCATAACCTTTCCTGTACCCTTGGGGCACGCGTTCCACGATTGAGAGCCGCGGAGCTAGGGAATATAGGCTGACAGTCTGTCTAAAAAAAAAAACAACTTCCCAGTGATTCTCACTCGAACAGCATTTTTTTGAGAGTTTCAAACACAGATTGACTGGTGGTTGTGTGCGTAAGCGCACGCTTCCCGGCATGGTCGTATGTGGTTGTTTGCACACACAGCTGCACAAGAGTTTGAATGGTCAGCTAAGATTATTTTCATCAACTGTTCGCCAAGGTGGATTGGTAGAACCAAATGTATAAGGACAGCCAGTGTAGATCACTTGCAGTCACGTTTGTTATTGTTTTGGTTTACAGACTTTGATATTAAATGACTATTTATATTATTAACACTATCTGTACCCTGCAAAATCTCTTCATAGAGTTATATTCCCTTAGGTTTGATCAGCAGGTTAGGCTATTTTTGGTTTCAGACAGATCCGATTTTTTCATGATTCTTATTACTCTTGTTTACGTTTACGATTTTAAACTGGAATACTGTTGTATTAATTCTTTACTTTCGACTTAACGCAGAACTCACACCGCTTTTATTTATATATATATATTCTTTGTGTAATTTTTTTTTGAGCTTTTGTTAAGTAACGAGTTTGTGCTGAGTAGTGATTTAGAGTAATCTCTATAACATTCATCACTTGACAGTTTCAGTATAGAAATTTTGCTTTGTGTGAAAAGGTGAAGTCTGGCTAAGACATTTCATCAATAACAAAGACTAGTGAATGTTTTCTTTTTACATTGCAGACTGACGCCAATGTTTCTTGTTATTAATGTAAAGATAATTGATGGAGCCACGGAATTAAATTGATATTCTCGGAACAGGAGATTTGTGTCTACAATGTGTTTCAGTGGTTCTTAAAATGTGGGCTGTAGGCTCATTTCAAGTGGGGTCGTCAAATACAATAAATATACATATTCTAAAAAAATTATGCAATAAATTTGTTATTTTTTTCTTTGGAACCATGTTTTTTATCATTACAAGTTGGTGGCGAAATCGAGCAAGTTTCTGAGTGTGTCGCATAACGCAAAAGCTTGAGGACCACTCATGTAATCATTATATAGTAAACTAGACTGCGAACTTGTTTTTACAATTATCTTGCCTTCAAAGCTTATGAAGTAAATATTAATTATCTCTATTTTATAAGTGTATAGTCGTATGTAAGTATTATTGTGTGTATGCGTGTGTGTGTGTGTGCGTGTGTGCGTGACACTTGATACATAAATCAGAGTCTTAGTTTAGTGGCCAATTCGTCACAAAAAAAAAAAAAGGATTCCAAGGTTTATAAGGAATTTTTGTTTGACGTCAATGAGAGACGAATGGCCGAATTGTGTAAATGCTTGACTGTCGACATGAGAGTCCTGGGTTCGATTCTCTGTCAGAACTTAAGAATTGTTTCCAGTTACAAGTTCACCCAACTATGAATGGGTACCTTTAGCTTAAGTAAAGGTGGCTGTGTGTTTTGCTAGCCACCTAATCCCTTCATATGCCGAGGTTACAGAAAAAGATGACTTCTACACTTCATCTGCCCTTTAGGCTCATTAGGGTTAAGGGAACTTTTATTTTTTGACGTCCATAAGACGAGTTCAACTGTACTAGTTGTATAAAATGTGTCAAGAATATTTGATTGGCACCTTATTGGGTTAAAGAATAAACACAAACAATCAAACAATGGATACAGAATGTGAGAAAACTTCGTCTTGTCAGAATGTTATAATAAAATTTCTCCGCTGGTCTAAATCTCGCCACAGCTAGTGCAGCATAATTAACATTATCAATAAAGAACATTTGACATTTAGCTTAACCACAGTTTTCTGTTCATGTCGAATGTTTTGAAGAAAAGATAGTAAAAAAAAAACAAATGCACATTTTTTCAGGTCTGTTTGATGAAAGTAAATGTCAAGTTTGGATTTATTTAAAAATCAAGGAAAGAAAACTTTGAAAGATGACACATATTAAATATTTAGAAGTGAAGTGCTACCAGCTAACAACAACGAAGTCTATGTATGTAGTGAAGTTATAGGAGAACATTGATACCATCTACTGACTACCAAGTCTATTTTGTAATATAGATGATATAGGAGTAAATTGCTTCCATTCACCGTCTACGTTGTACCGAGCTAATGTTAAAACACGCGCATGCCCTAGGCAGACGATATTAGTCACTGGTGTGAATGGTTGCGGGATGCATCTAATTTGAAAGAAATTTAGTACTTAAAGGGGAGCAATTAGTGACGGGAGACCATACACGGTTGTCTGGATTGTCTACCCATCAAGTCGGCTCTAATCTTGATTGTGGACGAAATTCGCTAGGACTCAGGAACCACGCCTTTGACTGGTTTTAAGGTGATCTCAACGACTCTAACTATACGGTAGTGACAGATTCATGGCGAATCAAATGGAAGTGAAGAGAGAGGTAAAGTCTGATGAAGTTACCAGTTTACATTACAAGGGCGCCATACGTTGTATAGCTAGGTAAGGGCAAAGGGCGGAACTTACTTTGACACTAACTTTGGGGTGGCATCCGTGGCACTTTAGATTTTTTTTAAGCCCGCAAAAGGGGCGGCATTTTCGGACTCTGCCCCTGGCGTCACTAACGCAGGCTAAGCCGCTGGGTGCTTTCGTGATAAAAAGAAGTACACACCAAGAATGTCTTCAGAAATTAATGACTTTATTTTCATTTCGGTGCGGACAGACATAATAATAGACTTCCAAACGAATATCGAATGTCCAACTGACGGTACTGTTTATTTGGCAAACGTCATGCACAATTATTTGACCAAAGAAAAGAAAAACTGTTAGTTAATAAATGTTCAATGATTAGAGTGATTGGAATTCATCTCCTATTAGGGAATATATAAAATCCATTCCATAAAAATATTTTGGAGTTAATCCTTATTCTGAGTCAAGGGAGATGTATGAAGGCTCCTTTTACTACATCACCAGTTCACTGCCAAAACTAAAGAGCAGGAGTGTTGTCAAGCTTGAGGTCAACTAAAACTGAATTATCGTTGCTAATACTATCAAAAGCCAATCCATGGTCCGTTAGATCGAGCCAATCCATGGTCTGTTAGAGCAAGAGCCAATCCATGATCAGTTAGATCAAAAGCCAATCCATGATCAGTTGGATCAAAAGCCAATCCATGATCAGTTGGATCAAGAGCTAATCAATGGTCAGTTAGAGCAAGAGCTAATCCATGATGAGTTAGAGCAAGAGCCAATCCATGATCAGTTAGATCAAAAGCCAATCCATGGTCAGTTGGATCAAGAGCTAATCCATGGTCTGTTAGAGCAAGAGCCAATCCATGGTCAGTTAGAGCAAGAGCCAATCCATGGTCAGTTAGACACATACGAATTTAAAAAAAAAAGGTTCTACTGTTTTTAATTAAAGATTTCACGCACTTCACAGATAAGTGTTATCATTGGCGTAGATAGAGGGGTGAGTCCTAGCGGGGTGATGGTCTGCCCAGGGCTGCACTAATTTCTTGCTTCTATTCAGGGGCGACATTTGCCGTTCTTCAATATCTTTAAGCAAAGAAATGGGACTACATTTCTAGAATACTCTCCGGTCGCCATTAAAGCTAGTTACCCCACTGTGTGTAATCAACACTATGACTCACAATTACTATGATTCAATTACATCACCCTGACTAAGTATGTAAGTATGTAAGTATGTATGTATGTATGTATGTATGTATGTGTGTGTGTATGTATGTATGTATGTATCTATGTACGTATGTATGTATGTATGTACGTGTGTGTGTGTATGTATGTATGTATGTATGTATGTGTGTGTGTATGTATGTATGTATGTACGTATGTATGTATGTATGTATGTATTTAGGTATGTATGTACGTACGTATGTATGTATGTATGTATGTATGTACGTACGTACGTACATATGTATGTATGTGTGTATGTATGTATGTATGTATGTATGTATGTATCTATCTATCTATCTTTCTTTCTATCTATCTATCTATCTATCTATCCATCTATCTATCTATCTATCTATCTATCTATCTATCTATCTATCTGTCTGTCTGTCTGTCTGTCTGTCTGTCTGTCTATCTATCTATCTATCTCTCTGTCTGTCTGTCTATCTATCTATCTAACTATCTATCTATCTATCTATCTATCTATCTATCTATCTATCTATCTAATTATCTACCTATCTATCTCTCTCTCTCTGCCTCTCTCTTTCTCTCTCTCTTTCTTTTTCTCTTTTACTCTATTCATTTAATATCTTACAATATATATATATATATATATATATATATATATATATATATATATATATATATATGTCGTGTATTTATATTGTCTAAATTAAGAGATAATGGTATCGATAGAATGCTACACCTACTCCAGTCATTACTGGTATCGATTCTAACACATTCGTTATCAGGTGGCTGTGTCCCCGCCATATAATTATACATACTAGCGTGTCGGCAATTTTCACTTGAAGCATTGATTTGGTAACAAAAGAAAATGGCGAATAATACGATTCTCTGTTGAAGGGAAGAAAAACAAAATTATTAGCCAACATGAAGCCTAGCTCAGGTTTGAAACGTAAATCATTCATTGTATTCAATTTAGGCAAAAATGTTGTATAATTTTTACTACAGTGGTCGATGCTTAGAACGGGGGTGGGGGGGGGAGGAAGGGTGTTGAAGTCACTCTACTATAATATGAAAAAGTTCCCCTAGTCCTCAGGGCCATCGGGACTGAAAAAGTGTATGTAGCATCGGCATATAAATGGATTGTGTGATTCAACGTCCTGCTGACTTGACTACTTCAACTTTGGGTCAGGTAAACATTAAAAGCTTGGTGAACTGATGGCACGAACATAACCAACTTTCAACAGCATTTTGGGAAAGTTCTTTTGGTTTTCATCGATAATCGAACCCAAGACTTTCAGATCGACAGTCCACCATCTACACCGCTTGGTCATGCGTCTCATTCCTATATGTATCGCTTTGTAGTAACTGTTCATAATAACATCATTAAGTCACCTCATTTAAAACCTACATTGTACTCCCCCCCCCTAAATTATCTTCAGAAGTTCGTCTTAATCTCTTAGGGGCTGAAAGTGATTGCTGACATTTAATCTCATTTGAAGTAAGATCAAGTTTTGTTTGTGCTCTGTAAAATTTAAAATATGACTCGGGAAAGTTTACAAAAGTAAGCGAAATAAAAAATTCAATCAATGGAAATGTTCAAATACGGCACTGTCAGAATTTAAAAATTAATTAATTGCTTCATAAGTAAAATAGTAACTTGCTTAGGCCTACATGTGGATAATACTGTGAAATTTTAAATTTGTGGAATTGTGAAACAGGGGAGTTTGATAAATTATTATTCGAAACTAAAAACAATTGTTATCACTTGATGTTTTTAATATAATCCAATTTCACGTGTTTACAAGAATATATCACCAGCTTTTCGTGTTTGAGATTGCTATCTAGTACTTATGAAATATCGGATAAATTATGTATTGGATGAAAGATGTTTTAGGCTAGAAAATAGATCAAATACAGTAGTGATAGTTTGGTTAGTTTACTTGTACCGTCTGCACCGCTACTCTGTCGATGCAGTTGTAAAAAATAAAATAAATAAACATACTGTAGTTTTGTGGTTTTACGACATTCATCAACATACTGTAGTTTTGTGGTTTTACTATATACATCAACATACTGTAGTTTTGTGGTTTTACGACATACATCAACATATTGTAGTTTTGTGGTTTTACGACATACATCAACATACTGTAGTTTTGTGGTTTTATGACATATATCAACATAAAACTTTGATTTTAAAGTAAATGTTATTTTCGTTTTCAGGATGTGAGAAATTTAGGTTTGGAGATTAAATATTTTGTAAGTGGCGCTAACAAATAACAACAACAAAGCCCCGAAAAATAAATGCGTTTCTATTCATTCACCAATCTATCCATCCAACCCATCTATCCATCCATTTACCTATCCATCAATATATCTATCTATCCACCCTTTCATATGTATCCTTCAACCCATCCATCCATCCATCTATTGATCCATCCATCCATCTATTGATCCATTCATCCATCCATCCATCCATCTATCTATCCATTAATCTATCTATCCATCTGTCTATCCATTCATCTATCCATCCATCCATCTATAATGAGAATAAAATTTGTCTGTAAATGCCGCATAATATTACACAAAAAATGCCCTAAAATATGCCTTTAAAGGCATTTAGATAAAATGTGCTCTAACGTCCTAAAACGCCGAAATATATTTTTAATTTGATCAATAGGTGTCGACAGAGTAAGTGCACTAATTGAAAAGTCACGCCCCCCCCACACACACAAACACACAAATACACACGTAATGATGTTTGTGTGGGAGAAGCTGAACTGGTCACGCCCAGCACATCATGATTAATCTCCATCTTGAAAATACATGGAACTACTAAGTAACCCGGCTGTCAATACTATTTAGCTGGAGGTGAATTCCCTTCAGAGACACTACTAGTGAGCTCTTGATTCACGGAGACAATGGGAGAAAATAATCAATAGGTTTCTCACTAACTCTCCGTGTACATGTTTAGAACTCTGTCAGTGAAGGTCTTGTTAAAAATAGCATCCCTCCTTGCCTTCCCTAATGAATTGATGGCGTCTTTGTTTTATTAGTTGGTCAGTATAACTGTTAGTATCTGTTAAATCTGTGTGTGCATATTTCTCTTTTTATGTGATTATTTCCATTTGTGCGTGTTTTCTATGTGTTGTGTTTATTCTAATGGTGATTCAGCCCATTAGGCCCTTAACAAAATGTCCGTTTTAGGTAATACTTTCATGATTTTTAAGCAATTTCCCAAACTCTTACTTCATACATTGAAACGTTACGAAATTCGACCAACTCAACGCGGCTTCTGTTAACAAGCTTAGTGTCTGTAAAGCGAAAAGCGGGTGGGTATTATTCATTTCATGAGTGTAACGCTTTGTCGTTATGTCCTGCAAAATTATGTCTTTTATTATTAGGCAACAGGCCCTAGACCTTCATTAACCTCAGTCTGGTCCTGTATATGTCCATACATTTATATGTGTGCGTATGGAAGGATGCACGCTTGTATATGTACTTTGCAAAACGTTCTAAACCAGGTAGCCAGCCGGATGTTCATGGTGCAGCAACTCTGCATGCTGTGGGGGAAGGGTTCGACTCCCGGGAGTCCCGGTCATCTCCTTGTCTCCCGTGGTGCCTCCATGGCCATTGCATTATCGGCTATCAAGTGTAAGTGTAAGTGTTAACATCATTGTTAAAGGTGTCCACCTGTAAATATCAACATTAAAAAATGTTCATTTGTAAGTATCAAACTTTAAGGTGTCCATGTGAAAAATATCACAACTCTTTTATAATTGTTTCTATGATCTGTAAATGGGTCATGAACGAGGCATTCCACCCAGTTTCATCCAGCGCCTGTTTCATACATCAGAAAATCAAATGTGTCTGTACAATCTGATGTTTCTTGTTTAGGATAACTTGATGGATAATTTTTAGTCAGTACGATCTAAAGGAAACAGATATTGTTATTCTATTGTCTCATAGTTTTATCTTATTAGTCAGTTATCCGGCCTAGGGAGGCGGACGGCCTTGAAGAGTAATCCATTAAAATAAAAATGATCATTTGGTATGGCTCTTAAAATACTCCTTCGTCCCTCTACCGTTAAAAACGCCTTTTTTTTTTGGTTAAATAACAGAACTTCATTAAAAATAGTATTTTAACTTGGCCGGATAAAACCGAGACCGATTTGGCCGCAAGCAGTAATAGTCGATTGATTGTTAGACCAGGCATATGGTCCGGCTTTAGTTTACATAGTGAGGAATATTTTTCGAAATTCTAACCATCGTGACAGTCACACCGTCGTGACAGTCACACCATCGTGACAGTCACACCGTCGTGACAGTCACTCCGTCGTGACAGTCACACCGTCGTGACAGTCACTCCGTCGTGACAGTCACACCGTCGTGACAGTTATCAGGATATAGTCAATAAAAAAATAAAGGATATAACGTAACGAACTGATTAATTTGGAGCGTGGGGAGAGAGTGGGCGATGAAAGGGCCGCATGCAGTTCAAATAGGAGTATTTGGGGGGCCACCATTGGCTTTTTTGTATTTGATTTTCTTTGAATGATTTTTGTTTTCCCCACCTTCTGATATGTAAAAATAAAAAAAAATATAGCCAGATCTCAACGGCCGTGACACGGAAGCAATCTTGACAACATTTCTCTTGGAATGAAAACACCGACAGATCTAAGAACACTGGCATATTTTGAAGCCATAATAGAACCAAAAAAAAAATCCCCAATCAGTCCCTCCTGCCCACTCCCTCCTTTTCCTCTCTCCACCACACTCCGCCCCCCCCCCGCAACCCACCCCTACACCAACCTACGCCCGTCGAGTAAAGCCTTGCAATTATCTGCCGTCGCTCCGCTTGTGTTTCTCTATTCGAAGGACGAAACCGGCTGTGACGTCACAGTCGATGGGGCTTTAGCACGATCTCCACACAAAAGAAAACAGAAACGGGGGGGGATTCTATTTTTAGATCACGTGACGTCATAACCATGAAGAGTTTAATTTTTGTGGTTGGTTTTGTCTTTTTTTTTTTTCTTTTTACTTCCCGTGGTCATTTTTTGACGGACGCTTGAGTCTTGACCACCACTTATCTCATCTTTTCTGGACATCTGTCTGTTTGTTTGTGTGTGTGTGTGTGTGTGTCTTTTGACTTGATGGTTTTATTGTCTATATGTCTGTGTTTGTGTGTTTGTGTGTGTGTGTGTGTGATTGCATCCTTTTTCTAATCCGAAGTGAGACGATTTGGTTTCCGAACTAATGGGATTTCACTGTCACTCATTTTTCTTGACATCGTCCCCCTCTCCGCCTCCCTCCTCCTCGCTTCCAATCTCTAACTCCATCATTTTGTACCCCCCCCCACCCACCCCGGCCTTCCCGTTTCAAAAAAACAAACAGACACACACATTAACGACACAAAAAAAAATAATTAGGTAAAAATTGGAAACATTAAACAGAAGTAAGGGAAAGAATCGAACTCTCTTTCCCCCCCCCCCCTTTCCCCCCATCCCCCGTCCCTGGCACAAAAATCAATGACAGGGTGGGTGGTCCCGGGTGAAACCACGTGACATCTTAGGTCAATGCTGTGACGACAGAAATTATCATTGTCAGTATTTTGATGTTAGATTTGGGGGTGGTGGTGGTGGGGGGAGATCTTCTGGAGTCGGCAGGTTTTTTTTTTTGTACCAAGTCTATGTTTTAAAAAACCAAGATGTGTGTAGAGAAGGTAACTCTAGTGTCTGTATTTAGGGGGGGGGGGCGGGGTGGTAAAAGGCGATGTGAGGGTAATGGTAATAGGGAGAAGGGGTGCAAGCAAAGATAAAAACAAAACAAAGAAAGGGAGGACAGAGGATGTAGGAGATAGTGACAAATAATTGCGGTGACCTTTTTCAACTTCCGGTGAGATTGATATTGATTTGTTTGAAATGTTTCTGATGAACGATTTCTTTCATCTGTGACGTAGGGTTGGAAAGGAGAGGGGGCAGTGGAAGGAGAGGGGAGGGTGGGAGGGAGTTGAGTGGAGATTTTGATGATGGCCGACATATGATTCTAAAGCGATTCAAATATTTTACTCAGATTGACAGAGTGAGGTAGGACGTTTCTTTGTTTTTAAATGGGTTATTTTTCTAAAACGTGAAATTTCGTTAAAAAGTATTTTATTAAAATTACAACGATGTTCGAAAAGCATAGGTAGATTCATATACAGACAGATAGATTGATTAGTAGATAGGTAGATAAATAGATAGATACTTATATACTTAAATAGATAAATACACAGATCAATAGATCAATTAATAGATAGATAAATAGGTAGATTGATAGATAGATAAATAGATAGATTAATAGATAAATAGATGATAGAAATATAATTAGCTTGATAAATAGATATATTAATAGGTAGACAGACCGACGGACAGGCAGAACAATAGTTTAATCGGTTTACTGGATGATGGCTTTTTAACAAACGAAAAACTGTTTTTAAAAAATATATATAAAAGAAATAACGCTAGTCTGGAGTTACAATAAATTTAGGTCAAACTGAAAGTTACGAAGGTTGTCAAAGGTCATTTACCACTATCGATATATTGGCCTTCATTTTGAACTTGACCAGTCCAGTTAACCTCATTACATCCTACAGGCAGCTCAGAAAGAAGAATTTTTGTTATTTTTTTAAGCCAGCTCAGTGAATATTTTTTTCCCCATTGACATTGTATGTTACAGTTATTAATAGATGAACGACAACCAACGGGTCAACACACTGGAGGAAAATATCCCGGATGGAATTATAAAAAAAACCTTGGGGGTGGGGAGGAAAAAATTCAACAGACATTAATGAATTACATTGTAAGTAAATGGGCTCATGACGGTGAAAAAAAATTTTATAGGGTCAAAGGTTAAACAGTTCGCTGACCTATGAACTCAGTAACATTATGATTGTTTCATGAAATCTTCCAGTGTATTTCTAACCTCGATCTTTTAGTCTAAGAAACTCAAAATTGGCTAGCATTACTAATTATACTTAGCGGGACGGATGGTCGTACGGTAAAGCGCTCGACTGTTGACCTGAAGGTACCTGGTTCGACCAAGGAAACCTTTCAGGTTAAGACTAAAGTCCTACTTTGGTGCCTCCATGACCATTGCACTATATCAGCTATGGTGGGGATGAAAGAAGGGCACCATAAAAACCGTCCCATTAGTGGTTTATAGGATCTAAGAGATTCCATCTTATCCTTCAGGGACTTCACACACTGATTATACTTTATTATAAAACATGTCATCTTCAATTTCTTGTGTAATATAGTCTAATGATATAGGTTCACATATTATTCCATTTAGATGTGTAATTGCAGATTAACCAAAAATTTTTAGTAGGTTTCTTTTTCGTTACCCCGCTAACCGACATGGTAATTTCGGGGAATAAATGGACACATCAACAGAAATATATCTGCTGTACTCTCATGCATCCTTTGTGTAGGCTTAAAGGCTTGGTGGCGCCCGTATCGTCTCAAAGACAGCGGAGAATATAGAACCCTATACACTTTTGCAATGGAGTCATCACTGTCGACTTCACCATCCATTCATTTACATTATTCAATAACTAGCTGTACCCTGCAAAACCTTTCCATAGAAGTATATCCCCTTAAGCTTCATCGGTAGGCTAGGTTATTTTTGGTTTCGGGCAGATCCGATTTTTTCTTGATTGTATTTTAAACTGTTTAATACTGTTGTATTAATTATTTAATTTCTATTTAACGCAGAACCCAAATCGCTAATATTTTATTAGCTTAATAAAATTGTATGTATAATAAATCCACAACAGATATGCGATGTATTTTGTATGAAAGCAAAAATATTATACGACGCCGTTTCGTCATTTTAAAAAAAAAAATATTTGTCTTTAAAGGAGTTTAATCAGTGCTTAATCTAATCAAACGTAGGGTGGGCTTACATTTTGACCCGCGGGCAACGTGCTCTTAATTTGTACAGAATTCTTGTACCAAGAGCAGATAAATGGAGTATTTATATGAAATAAGGTTTTCAATGTGAACGAGCAGAGCGCGGGCCAGATAGAACAACATGAAGGGGCGCACTGGATCCCCGTGGGACGTAGATGCCCAGGTCTGTTTTAAAACGTATGTCATCACCTTATCCATCGCTATACTACATACAGTAAATCTATTTTATTCCAACTTAAACTGCATTTTTTAAAATCTATTTTTCAACGTCCCCCTTTCCCACTTCTCCCCCCCCACCCACCCACCCACCCACCTGGCATAATGATTTTATTTTTCAAAAAGAAAAGCTCAAAAAAAGAAAAACAAGCAATTAAGCCTGTTCCATTCTGGACACAGGACGTGTTAGCGCATTTTCGAGTTATGTATTAGTACGTTTGTTAGCTTTCAGTAAATATTTGTAAATTTTGGAAATGTTTATAAATTCAATTGTGTAATGCATATATCTGTAAAAAAAAAATTATAAAGACGTTTCTTTATATTTGAAAAAAAATTATTGTCTCTTAAATCTAACTACAAGTGGTATGTGGTTACTGAAATAGGACTCATAATTGAAAACATTCGAAATTGTAGTCATTTAATCGTCCGAAAACTCCGTCAATTGTTGCATAGCTCTGATACTTTCAATTAAACTCAGAACACAAGCTTACTATTTCATTTGATGAGTTTCTTAATAAATCTTGGTGAAACTACGTGCTGCAGTATTTCGCACCAAATGAATGGGTTATTGAACGTACAAGGTATATATATATAATATATAAGCCCCTTATGAGCCCTGAAGCCCGGCCCTCAGAGGTCCTATCGCGAAATGAACTTTTGCTGCACACATGGCAGGCCAAGACCTACAAAATGATATATACATCATGGGTCTAGGACTTATGGTTGTTGAGATCTAGGGTGATGACAGACAGACAGACAGACAGACAGACAAAACGGGGACAATAGAGCATTTTTTTTCGAAAATGCTCTAAAAATCACATGTATATCCATAGATGACGTCATTCGCTAATTTCTGAGTGAAGATGAAAACTCTCTGTCTCTCTGCTTGTTTCAATTTTAATTAACCCTTTATTATTAAATCCATAAATCTTCGAAAAACACAATCATCATAATGGCGACATAAATGAGCAGCGGTTCCAAAGTTTTGCAATCAAACTTTACATATTTCACTTATGAGTCGGTTAGAATAATGGACCTTTGACCAATGTGTTACCGGCTAATAAAGTTTTTGACCAATGTGTTACCGGCTAATATTTTTTTTTTTTAATATCTGAAAAGCATTGAATTCTCTTTTTAATGCGCGTTGGTTGAGTGGATGGTCTAGTGGTTGAAATGCGAGTCCACGTAACTAGCGTCCAGATCTCGATCCCTGCTGCAAAAAAACGTGCTTTTTGTGTTCTTTGAAAGTTTAGAACCCGTCTGCCAGGCTGAAATGGGCGCCTAGTATTAATTGGCTCACCCTGGGGGGGGGGGTGCTAGTCACCCATGTATGTCTCCAGTGACGCCTACATGACCTTTGAACTATCAGGTATGAATGAAGGGCACTCCAAGAAAAACGGTTCGTTATTTTTGTATAGGATCCACGAGATCAAATAGCAGCAATGGGGGGGGGGGGGGGTTTCAGGGGTTCTGTAAGATCACAAGATAAATGTCTTAAACTTAGGTGACATTAACTGTACTCGCTCTACGGAGATATTTGTATCTATCTTGTAGAGAAATGTATTCGTCCGTGAATCTTTCATTGCTCCACAAATCTATGTTTATTCTTTCGAGCTATGTTGTGTTCCCTGGAGATATTTTGTATTCCTTGGGACGTGGGTTCCGCAAGATTCTCCGTGAGTTATTTATATTCCTTGAAGTAATTTGTGTACAGCAAAGCAAAGTTTTGGAACTGTTGCACTATGTCTACGACTAACTTTTTTTCTCTATTGATCATAACCTTTATCACGTCGAGTTATTTGACATGAAAAATAAAACACATGTATCGCATATTGTAAATTTAAAGTCCTTGGTTATTTTTATTCTTTTTTTTAATATTCCGTTTTTATCGAGAATTCGCTTCTTGAATAAAAAACAAGATGTCTACATTATTGACATTTTCTTGTAGCCAATCAGGTTGATTAACGCAGCGTGTGGGTGTCAAGTGAAGATACAAAGGGTTAAAAATAGCACACAAGGTCAAAGCAAGATGTCAATTCCTCGTTTGGTTGTTTTATGTCACATCCTGCTCATGGCCAGGTATTTCAAATAATTCAAGAAAAAAAAAATGAATAGAAATGTTGGCCTTACCATTTTACCTCATTTCTTTTTTTAAAGAATTATGAAGATTTGATTCGTGGTATCAGCAAGAGATATGTCTAACATGGGAATTTTTAATGAAAGAAAGTATATGGAAATATTACACTTAGCCAGTCAGTGGGAAGATATCTTTTGAGCGAAGAGTGGTAATTTTGTCCCCAGTTTATCATTTGAGATGAAAGACACATTGAATAGAACGTGATGGAAGACAACATGAAAGAAGAGAACATAGAAATGTAAATTTACTGTGTGTGTGGTGGTAGGGTGGAAGGAGGGGACAGGGGGGATAGTATAAAGAGAAGTAAAATGGGTAAATTTAGAGGACTTGTGAAGAGGACATGTAAAGAGGACATGTAAAGAGGACTTTTAGAGAGAACTTGTAAAAGACATCTAAAGAGGACATGTGAAGTAGACATGTGAAGAGTACATATAAAGAGGACCTGTAAAAATAACATGTAAAGAGGACATTTAAAGACATCTAAAGAGGACATGTGGAGAGGGCACTGTAGAGGACATGTGAAGAGAACATGTGAAGAGGACATGTAAAGAGAACATTTAAAGACATCTGTTACGGGCTCTTTTGTAGATAATAAACACACAGTGAAACACACAGGTATATCAACAGATAAGTCAACGCTTATTGATTTGAAATATAAACTAAATGAACTTTATTTAAGCTACTCGTGACTGCACGACTATCTCATACACACTCTAATCCAACACTGAATCTATATAACTACATCTCTGTCCAAACTCCAATCTAACACTAATCCAACACACTGACTTAAAACTTCTGGTCCCCGATCTGGTGGGTGGGGATGGGGGGATGGGTGTTTCGGCCTGAGTCCAGTAGGGCTTTGATCTCGGGAGGAGATCGGGGGCGGGGCGTTACACAATCAAAGCCTGACTCGGGGGTTTGACCAGAGTCCAGTGGTGCTTTGATCTCGGGAGAAGAATAGGGGGAGGGCGTTACGGACATCAAAGCCTGACAATAGGGCTTTGATTTCGGTCACTTTAAACTGTGCTTAAGGGGTGGGGACGTAATATGGGGTACTGCGGTGGAGGGAGGGGGGGTCCGATCTCAACAACATCTAAAGAAGACATGTGAAGAGGACACTGAAGAGGACATGTAAAGAGGCCATGTAAAGAGGACATCTATCTATCTATCTATTTATCTATAGTTATGGGTATTTAGAGAAGGACATACATACATATGAAATAAAAACATAAAGATAATGACTTAGGGACATAAAATTTCTCAGATAGCTAGGCGACAGAAAAATCAATCGGGAAAACCTCTTGCCATCAGTGTCAGCACGTTAGGAAATGGACTAAAGCCATCTGACAGAAAGTTAAAGGTGCAATGAGACAAGGAAAAATGTATACACCTTTACAAAGTATAGTGCTGTGTTTGGGTCAAGTAGCGTTGTAGACACATGCCAATCAGAGCAGACAGATATAAGGATTAATGTGCTTTCTATGGGATCAATAATGACAACCTCCATTCTACATTGAGCTGAGAAAATAAAACCCTTCATCAGTGTTTCTCTACGTATCACTCTTGGTGACCCACTAAGAAAAACTTGTTTCGCTTTCTCGACCCACTTTCATACAAAACCTATATTGACAAGACTTCCGAAACTTTATGCCCGTTACCCACATTTTTAGAATGGTGGACCAACACCAAATTTCACCTGGAATAATTCTCTCGGCTCTCACCGAGTACCGAACCCAGAACTCCAAGTTTGACAGTCAAACGCTCTTCGCCACTCGGCAAGACGTCCACCTTAAATGAACAAAATTTTAGTTTTAGAATATACAGAGAATTAGAGTTGTAACTTCTGCATGTTTCGTTTACCATTTTGGATCAGATACTGAAACATATAAATCTTGTCTTGACCAACCTAAAAATTCCTCAGCAGCCCACAAGTAGGACCTATCTTACAATCTGAGAACCGTTATTCAACTCAGTAAAAGTCGGCTGACTTACAATAATGAGTCGACAGCAGAAAGTTCGACAAGATTACTGGAGCTAAAATTAATTAGTCTGCTGAGTAAATAGTTTCCTGGGTGTATACTCGAGAAGTATTAAACCATTGTCATGCTCAACGTGGCATCCATCACATTGGACCAGATCAAATGTACCGTCTGTACTCACTGCTCAATGGACGTGACCGTCAGATATTCCCCACAAAAGAGGGTGCATGAAATTTGTATTACCAGCAACACTAATATATATATATATATATATATATATATATATATATATATATATATATATATATATATATATATATTATATCCGAGACTGGAGCACGATGAACATGGCCGTGTAAAATGATTAACAACTCAATTTAAGTTGCCTCCCCTGATTTTATTAAAAGGGCAATTGAAATACCAATAAAACTAAATACTTTACAGTTTGTGTTACATAGAAACAATACCCTTTAATTAAATTGTTTAATAATATTTAATTTTGAAATATTATAAGCTTAATTTATTTTTAAACTGCCAATTTTATATATTATTTTTTAAATCAACATTTATCAATAATATTTAAAGTATTTATTACCATTTTAGGCGCATTTTATCTCTCACAAAAATTAAAGACTCTTTGGGATTTGCTCACACTCCAGTCTGTGAACTAAATTGTAAGAATACCAACACTGATGGAGTTTTTATTTATTAAAGAAATTTATAAGAGCCAAAGTAGTACAGTGCGAAGGAAATTGAAGAGGACAAATGATAATTGAAAAAAAAAATTAATTTCAATGGGGTCCTTCAGGTTTGTCCGACGTTAAAAATTGTGAATTGAGTACGACTTTCTATGTTGTCTTTTGAAAAATACCAATACATTTATCAGTGGCTACGGTACCATCAAGCGGGACTCCGTTTTTTTTTTCCGGGTACCGGCAATAGATATTGCTCCACACCCTAACCCTATCCCTAACCCTATCCATATCCCTAACCCTAATCCTAACCCTATTCCTAACCCTAATATAATTGCTGGTACCCGAATAAAAAATACGGGCACCAGCAATATTCCTAACCCTAATATAATGGTGCTTGATGGTACCGTGATCGAGCCATCATTAAAATTCATATTTGTTTGTTGTATAATGACACAAACATTAATGATACAAACAGTAATGAACAATTAGCTGAATAAGTTCTACATTCGCTAAAAGCCATCTTGGATTCAAACCGCGCAAGAATATCAATATATTTGTATGTTTGCATCTCTCAAATGGCCGAGTGGTATAGATACTCGACTGTCGACTTGTCAAGTCATCAAAACGTATTTTGAATATTCTAAAATGTATTAAGAAGCATTTTTGAAGCATATATGAATAAAAACAAGATTTAACTTGATACGGGAAAAAAAAATTGTTTACGTGTAATTTGTTTATAATATCCGACATTGTGTTGTTGTTTGACCCAAACTTTTATGTGATTTAAAAAAAAATAAAATATGTATCGGTATCTTCCATTGAAGAAAAAGAAAATTCAGTTGCTTGAAAACAACAACCTCTCCGGATAGATTCGTTAGATATTTAAAAAAAAAAAAAACAAGTTATTCCGCTCAAAGAGTTTCTATCATTCTAATATAAAAAAGATATCTTCATACATTTTCTATCTTAATACATTTTCCTTTTTCATCTCGATCACATGTCATCGTCCTCCCTCCCCCCTCACCCCCAACCCACATCCTCCACAGTTTTCAAAATCTCGGAAAATTATCCTCCCCCCCTCCTGTCTTTAAGTGCAAAATTCTCTACATTCTCTCTATCTCTCCTCTTTCTCTACTATTCTGTCCAACCCTTTCCCATTTCTCTTGATTTCTATTTTTTCTGTCCTTCCTTCCACTCCCATGTTTGATTAAAAAGAACTGCAGCAATTATTGATTTCAATTTTTTTTGTTCATACTCTTCTAGGGCTGGCTTCGTCGAGAAGTTTCTCAATCCAAATAATATCTTTGTTGTTGTTGCTTTATTGTGGTTTGTTTTTGTTTCATTTTTCTTTATTCTGAGAGATTTCTAAACGTCAAGAGTGTTAGAAATAATCGCCTTCAATATAACTTTATTATGTTCAGTTCTTGTGTTAATGCAAGAAAGAATATCGCCTTCAATATAACTTTATTGTGTTCAGTTCTTGTGTTAATGCAAGAAAGAATATCGCCTTCAATGTAACTTTATTGTGTTCAGTTCTTGTGTTAATGCAAGAAAATATCACATTCAATATAACTTTATTATGTTCAGTTCTTGTGTTAATGCAAGAAAATATCGCCTTCAATATAACTTTATTGTGTTCAGTTATTGTGTTAATGCAAGAAAAAATCATTCTGAATATTTCCATAGGTTGTTAAAACGATGTGTTAATGCTACAAATGATTATTTCGAATGTTGCCCTGTTGTATTCACATGTTGTATTCATATTGCGTGTTAATACTTGAAATAAACACCTCCATATTTTTTTAGCGCTAGAAATGATCATCTTGAATATTACAACATCGACAGTTAAGCAGGAAGTGACCTTTTGATGACATTCTCAATTTGACTAATATCTCTTTCTTTGATGTTCCAGATCGTTACATTGAAGTTGTTTTGTCTATCGTTTTACTTTGTTGATAATGTCGAACACCTGTTTGGTTAATGAAATGTCCATAGGCAATGTTGAACACCTGTTTGGTTAATGAAATGTCCATAGGCAATGTTGAACATCTGTATGGCTAATGAAATGTCCATAGGCAATGTTGAACGCCTGTTCAGTTAATGAAATGGCCATAGATAATGTTGAACACCTGTTTGGTTAATGAAATGGCCATAGGTAATGTTGAACACCTGTTCGGCTAATGAAATGACCATAGGCAATGCAAAATTGTTGATGAAGATAATGTTATTGTAATAAAATTGTGTTTGAGAAATTTTTACATAGAAAAATAAACGAATTCTGTCCGGGCCCGTGTCACACCCAAGAGTAAAGAAGGCCCAGTGAGGTTTATTTCCTTGTTGTCATGGGAGGGTTGTGGCGGGCGTATAATTTGTCAACATAGCAACGGCTTTATTTACTGAGGTTGTCAAGTCTTAAACCAAAAAGATTTCTATTTTCACAAAAAATGTATGTTCTTTGATACAGTCTAGCTACACATACTTTATTTAAAATGTACGGAATTCTGTTTATTTCCCGATGTGGCTAATGGCTTGAATGATGTTAATTGTTTTCAGCTTTTGTTAATGAAAGCTGAGCATTTTTTTCTTTCCTCCTGGCATAATAACAAGAGCATATTGTAAAAAATTGTAACATCAATAAATAATCAGATCTGGCATAATAACAATGATGTTATAAAATATAGCGTTCATATTTCAGTACTCACACAATAACAGACTTTAGTACACAGTAAACATATTCCCACGGTACAACACAACAACAGACATTAGTACACAGTAAAAATATCTACCCACTGTATACACAACAAGTACAGCTCGCCATAGCGTATCTTGAGTTAAAACACCCACTAACAACAACGAATAACGTGATTTTATTGGATTGGATGAAAGATTGCACACATAAATTTAGCATAAATTTTAAAATGGCTTTTTGTAAATTATTTAATCTAAAATTAAGAAACAATAAAAGTTGACAAACAAAACATAGCTAAGTGATGAACAAATGTAAAATATGTATTACACATAGCTTAGCAGCGATACTGACATATTGCTAATACCAGCGGTGTTTAAAAATATCTAATACCAGCGGTGCTTAAATATCATCTAATACCAGCGGTGTTTAAATATCATCTAATACCAGCGGTGTTTAAATATCATCTAATACCAGCGGTGTTTAAATATCATCTAATACCAGCGGTGTTTAAATATCATCTAATACCAGCGGTGTTTAAATATCATCTAATACCAGCGGTGTTTAAATATCATCTAATACCAGTGGTGTTTAAATATCATCTAATACCAGCGGTGTTTAAAAAAATACATTTTACCATCCTTTAAATTCAGACAAATTTTAGGTCAGTTTTAGGTCAAGATGTCCATTACACTATTTTTTTAACTTTTTTTATTTCGAATCAGTTAAAACAGTGTCGTCACGTTGGGTGGACAGAACAAACGATATGAGAATAGATACATACAAGTAGGTTGAGTCATGTGACATAGATGCATACAAGTAGGTTGAGTCATGTGACATAGATACATACAAGTAGGTTGAGTCTTGTGACATAGATACATACGAGTAGGTTGAGTCATGTGACATAGATGCATACAAGTCGGTTGAGTCATTTGCCATAGAAGGTTTAAATTTCTTAGCGAGCTGATTTTCATTGAGGTCAAAAGTTCAAGGCCTTACAGATCGATGCCAAATGTTCTGTGGGACGAAATTTCCTGTTGCCCACTGCACGTGCATAATTGATGACCAGTGTGTGTGTGGGGGGGGGTCGTAAGAAGGGGAATGGACAGTTTTATGAAAATATGAAAGCTAATGGTTTCAGGATACACGTTGACAGACACACACACACACACACACACACACACACACACACTCACGCTTAGAGAGCCATGTGCAGAAATACACAAGTCTACACGATAACCAATGAAATCATTCCTAACGATCACGTGGGTAATTGATACACAAAACAAACACTAAGAACAGAAAGTTGTTAACATGTGCATCAAAATGTGCACAATATTACACACAAGGGGCAATGTTATTTTTTTGTTTATAAAAGAAGGTGTCTGCTCACAATTAGGTGTATAGTGAGTCTATAATTGACGTTAGTAGGTCATTGTGAGCCCTACTCACAGACTTTCAAAGATAACTGGGGTACCCTAGGCACATATAAAAGGAAATGATACCGGAATATTAAGGAAACAGAGACATTGTCACACAGCGGTAATCAGCTACATAAGCATTAAGTCAGAAATTCACACACACACACACACACACACAAATGACACACATACAGACACATACACACACAAAAACTAAAATACTTAGTACCGCAAATAACTAAATTAAAAGTCCAAAGAAACACATCCAACAATCAGGAGAACTGGATGCCTGCCCATTCAAATAAAATGTGTCCTATAGAACTGAGTCAAATACCAACAAGTTAGGGACTACTGCCTTTAAGATAATGGAGTATAATAAAATGTCATTCTAAAACTAGGAGTACGATATGTTGTTTCGCTTCTAAAACCAGTTTCAGTAAACTGGAGCAATGAACGGAGTAAAACAAAAGTTTCATTAACAATTTTTTTTAAACGAAATTTCTTACACATTTTACTATGAAAGATATCTCTCAAAGACAAAAAACTTTCGTGATTAAATGCCACGCCTTCCATGACTCCAGTTTCTGGTATCTTTAGTCTCCAAAAAAACAGAAAGCAAGTAAAAAAAACTTGAGAAGTAAATTAAGAAATTAAAGACATTTGAAACATAACTATATAAAGATAATTTATATAATTGCAGTGGTGATGAAATATAAGTGTTTAATAGTTTCATAATTAAAACGATTAAAAACACCGTACTGGAAAAATAAGGTTTGCAATTACAGATAAACTTATTTCAATAAATATTTCAACCAATATAAATATGTTTTGTTAAGTCCTTTCTTTATCTGTTTTATCCTAAAAAGAAGACATAAACATAAACATAAGTTTTAATTAAAATGTTCTTTGAATTCTATATCAACGGATGGATGTTTGGATGGGTTTTCTTGTAGAATTAGATATAAGCTGCTTGATGGGCTCATTGGCTTAGTTTCACAAGGCGCATTTAAATTGACTGGGGCAGTCTTACCTCCCAATCCGTCCCGTTGTCTGATGTAGGGGGTGAGGGGTATCGAGATATGAGCGCTAGAGTATAATCGACTGGCTTATCAGTTATATCCAGTCTTGTCAGGTACATTTACTAAAGTACTGCACTTTTCGGTGGCAAAACATTCCACATTTTCAAACAGCTGGTTCCAGATGGGTGGGGCCACTGAAAATATTCCCATCCGGAACCTACACTCCTTAAGGCCGGCCCTGAATGCAGATACCGATGAGCCACCATTAAGTGTTGGGTCTCTCGCCGCTCTTTTATAGTGGACATGACATGAGCAAAGTATTGGAATTGTTCGCTACGTTTACTTTGATAAATAGAAAAACAATACACAGTGTGCGAGTGACCTACACAGTGCGAGTGACCTACACAGTGCGAGTGACCTACACAGTGCGAGTGACTTACATAATATACACTACGCACTAAGCTCATAAAGTTAATAAAGAAATCAAGCGGGTCTGCGAGCTGCATTAGACCACAACTGGTCAAGAACAAGGTTGACCACATGAACAAGGTTGACCACATGAACAAGGTTGACCACAAAAACATGGTTGACCACATGAACAAGGTTGACCACATGAACAAGGTTGACCACAAGAACAAGGTTGATCACATGAACAAGGTTGACCACATGAACAAGGTTAAACACAAGAACATGGTTGACCACATGAACAAGGTTGACCACATGAACAAGGTTGACCACAAGAACATGGTTGATCACATGAACAAGGTTGACCACATGAACAAGGTTGACCACATGAACAAGGTTGACCACATGAACAAAGTTGACCACATAAACAAGGTTGACCACATGAACAAGGTTGACCACAAGAACAAGGTTGACCACATGAACAAGGTTGACCACAAGAACAAGGTTGACCACATGAACAAAGTTGACCACAAGAACAAGGTTGATCACATGAACAATGTTGACCACATGAACAAGGTTGAACACAAGAACAAGGTTGATCACATGAACAATGTTGACCACATGAACAAGGTTGAACACAAGAACAAGGTTGACCACATGAACAACGTTGACCACAAGAACAAGGTTAACCATATGAGCAAGGTTGATCACATGAACAAGGTTGACCACAGATAAGGTGAATGATGGCCTCACTATGAGTTTTTTTTTTAGTTGGAGCAATAAATTATAAAAATTCTTATCACATTAAATTCAACAGAAATTAGTGAAGAAGAAATATAATTTAAAAAAAAAACTAACACATAAAACGAATCAATGAAATCATCTTTAATTATAACGAACTATATAGTCCATACTGCTGCATATAACCGCCATCTTCCCTTAAATTGAATAAAAATAAATGGTATTCATTTCAACTAATTATTAGTTGACAGTAACCAACCGTCAGGCACACTGTACATCGTATTAATTGACAGATTTCATTACAATTGAATCACGTGCATTACTACTTTTTTTTAAAAAAAAAAAGAACTAATCAGGAGAAAATTATACAATATTTGATATCAATAAGTCAACATGTAGATGTAAATATCAAAATGAATGTAATTACAACAGATCCAGTCAATACTGCCAAGTACTTTTTAAAGAAAACAAAAAAACAAAAAAAGCACAAGAAATTTGAAACTAATGCACGAAATGAACTGGGATCAGGTTAAAGTCACAAAAATCTCTCAAAGATGTCAAGTGTCATTTGTCTGGCATCACGTGCACAAGTAAAAGGCGGGTGCAAATGTAATTTTATCTTGACACCACGTGACATCCCCCTCACTCCCTAACACATTTTTTCTATGTAGTCGATGTGATAAATCCAGTCATCATAGATACAACCACACACTTCCGGTTACATGTTTACACCGAAAAAAAACCGCCCACAACAATTTCTCCCATTTTTTTTAAAAAGTAAATAAAAAACTTCAACCGGTCAAAGTGTGGGGGTGTGACTGGTCAAAGTGTGGGGGTGTGACTTGTCTTAAGGTCAAGGCTGATGAACCAAAACAAAAAAAAAATTGTCTGCTAAGAAAAACAAGACAAAAGCATTTCGACCTGCACTCTCCATCAAGAGCAAACGATAAACAAACAAGACTTGGGGTTGACGGAGGGAGGGAGGTGAGTGGTGAGGGGGATACACTTGAAAAATAAATCTCGGAGAAAAACGGATTGTTGATAAAGGAAGAGAAAGATATAGTGAAATTACAGATGGCAGTGATTCCCAAATTGTAGGATGCCACCCGACGGTAGGATGAGAGATTATTTTATGAGAGTCACGGGAAAATGTAATAAATATTTAATGGAGAATAGGTTTCGGGAAAACCACTGTTTATTTCACGACATATTTGTATCGTAAGAACCAGCGTACTGCAATGTACTATAATGTACTAGAATGTACTAGAATGTACTACAATGTACTAAAATGTACTACAATGTTCTACACTGCCATCACAGATACAGTGGTTCAATTAAAATGATTCTCCGTTTTTATTTCCTTTCCTATATCTTAACAGATAAATCTTGACAAACTTTCCGTTCTTTTGAAATGGGTCTGGTACAGGGGGTGGGCAAACATTTAGAATCGCGGGTCACATTTGACCTGTGGGACGGACCGAGGGGAGATGGATGGAGTGTTGACATGAACTACAGGTAAACGTAATAACATATAAGACTAGTGCTGTGTGTTCACTATCAAACAAATGGCTGGGAGGGTAAAACTGTCCGTCGAGAAGGATAAAACTGTCCGTCAAGCCGGATAAAACAGTCCGTCAAACCAGATAAAACAGTCCGTCAAACCAGATAAAACAGTCCTTCGAGCCTAATAAAAAAAGTCCGTCAAACCGGATAAAACAGTCCGTCATACTAGATAAAACAGTCCTTCGAACCTAATAAAACAGTCCTTCAAGCCGGATAAAACAGTCCGTCGAGCCGGATAAAACTATGCCGGATATAATTTGTAATTAGCCAACATACATTTCCATTCATTTAATACCGGTAAACAAACATAACTATTTTAAAATTATTTTAATGTTCTGTATTTGTTAACATATAAATGACATTAACAATGAAAAGTAGCGTACAGTATGAGGGGGTTGGCCATCTATTGCCCGTAGGCCAAAATAGTACCCATTCAACTCTTTGTATTTTAAGTTTATTTTATTCATACTGGTTTTCTATTCACTTGAAATTAATCTACTATTGTGGAGAGCCATTCTCCGAAATGTAAGAACCTTTGAGGCCGTCGATATTCAAAGTTTGTCCACCACTTGCATAGTGAATGCAGACAAACAATCTGCAGAAAGGTGGTCAACCATCAGTGGTTGACCCGTTCGCTGACCACTGATGTACGGTAGTTGTCCGATATTTTAGCGGTCTAGGCAATCTAGAACAGTGGTTCCCAAACTTTTTTGACCCATGGACCCCTTTTAGAATCAAAGCTTTCCCACGGACCCCCAAGTGAAAAACATACATAAATGCATAATATACAAATTACAAATGAATGAAGGAAAAAAAAACATTTTTACTAAGAAGTTTTCATTGAAATTATAATTTCTGTTTAAAATGAAATAAATTAATGACTTGGATGATTTTAATGAGATACTATGAGTGTGTTTATGTCCATCTCAAGGTTTGTGAGTAGCAGCCGATAATTTCCACGAACACTAATTTCTAGTCGGTTTCTTTTTGTTTTGATGAGATTCAAAACGGCACTGAATCCACGTTCTACCAAATAGGAAGACGGAAAAGCAGTCAATAACTTCTGTACAATACCCCATAATGCGTAATATAAAATTGGTATTTGTTTTTGTAACCAAAATTTGTGATGTCCTTGTTCATACAATGGTTTAAGTTCCTCATTTGTGGATATTTCAATAAGCTCCTGCATTTCTACGGATTCATCAGTGCTATGTATGTGAGTTTGTCTACGTGCGAAAGGGTTCAGCACCCAGTCGGGAATATCCAAGTGAAGAATGTCTTCAAATCTTTGGTTTATGTCTGCATGAAGAGCCGTTAAGTGTTGACAGTAAGCAAGCAAATATTCATCCCTGTTTTGCAATTTCAAAAAAATTGGAAACAGAACATTCTCCTCTTGTCAAGTTTTGTTTGTACAGAAATTTTTGCCACAATCGCAGACATTACGCTTTTAGTTTTGATTGAATTTAATTGGTCACCTTGTAGTTTCAAATTAGTTTCGTTAAATTTGTCAAATAAATCAGTCAAATAGGCTATGTCATTTTTTGAGTTAATTAAATTGTGTCACAAATCATTGTCTTTGCTTTCTAAGAATTCCAACACAGAATCAAAGAGGGCATAAAAGCGATTTAAACATGCACCTTAGATAACCAACGTACTTCTGTGTGAAGTAGTAAACGATTATAGTCTTCATCATTTTCGAAACAAAGTTGAGCATATAATCTCTCATTTAAAGCATTCCTTTTGATTTTATCAACTGCTTTAATGGCATGATCTAGTGATCCATGCAAACGTTCACTAAGATTTTTTGCGACCAAATGATATCGATGAAGGACACAATGTACTGAAAATACATTTGGTACAGCTTGTTTTAAGTATGCCAGAAAGCCTCGGTATCTTCCTACCATTGCCGGAGCACCATCAGTAGCAATAGAGATGATATTAGTTAAGGGTTTATCTTTTACAAAAAAATAACTTTTTAATTGAGTAAATAACGTTTCTCCTTTTGTATCGGTTTCCAAACATTTAGCAAATAACAATTCTTGACAAAAATTTTCTTTTTTTATAAATCTTACATAAGCTAAAAGTAAAGCTTCGTTTCCTGATAAAGTTGACTCGTCAAGCTGTATGGAGAATTCAGATGTTTTTAAGTACTCACATAAAGAATTTTCTACGGACTGAGCCTTCTTTATACTTCTTTATATTTCTTTACTCAGTGGAATTCTTTTTATAATGTCGAAAGCTGGTTTGTTCAACACGGTGAGTATTACCTCACTTACAGCTGGTAAAATAATGTCTTCACCAATAGTATGCAGCTTTCCAGACTTTGCAATCAATAAAGAAATGTTATAAGAAGCACGCAGTCCATCATCGTCTCATTTATATGTTGTCCCAATAAGTTTCTGCAGTGACAGTGTTTTCAAATATTTTTCTTTGACTGTTTAAAAAAACGTTAAATCCTTATCTTTTTTATCACTGTGCATTTTTATTAAATGCTACTTAAGCTTGGAAGGTTTCATGGAATCATTAGACAACGTTTTATTACATAGAAGAAACATAGGTAAAGTACTATTTTCAGGTGATGAAATAAATCCATACTTCAAATATTCAACACTGTATTGTCGGCATTTTTTCTTTGGCTCACTCATTCTGTTATCTGTTTAAAAGCCACAAAAGGATATAACCTAGAGACTTTTGGACACTGATTAAAATTCGGCGCCATACATACGATACCAGACAGTAGATAATCAGCTTATCACAACATTTGTCTCTTGAAAATAAAAGGGCGCTTAGCATTGCTTTTGATTCCAGCCTAACCAGGTCATCTTTTTTTTCCACAGGTATGTGTTACCTAAAAATACAAACTCTCTATAAACATGACCGACATTGTAATCTTAGAGAGTCAGAGTAAATATGGCGCATTTTCTGCATAAGCGTGTTTTCTGCCGTCTGTCTCTTACCATGCAATGCTTGTTATTTTAACTTAATTAGCTGGCGCTTTTAGTTTATTTATTGTTTTTATTTTTATTTCCATTAAAATAAAATGGATTTTAAATTTACTATTTTGCATTTAACCTTTCGCGGACTCCCTAGAGTTGTTCAGGGACCCCCAAATGAATAAAAAATTTCCGCGGACCCCCTGGATGCTATCAGGGAACCCTGGGGGTCCGTAGGGACCACTTTGGGAACCACTGATCTAGAACAATAAACAACCACTAATATCTGTTCGTTGTTTTCGTCAAGTCTGTGATGTTGATTTCCCAATGTATAAAAAAGATATGTCAAAATGTAACGACATATTATATTACTCTACATCGATATATACGTAAGACTTTGGGTGTGGGGGGGTGGGGGGGGGATATTACTAATAGTGTAATAGTTAGTTGAGCTAACTACAGAATCGTTGCAAATGTCGAGGTCACAGAAACAGATAAACTCTACACTTCGTCTGCCTCAATACTTTACCTACCTACTTACTAAAATTACTCAAATGTAATATAAAAAATAATATATTAGTGCTAAAAATTTAATCCTACTAATATTGTAATATTACAAAAAAAAATAATTTTACAAATAATGTAGCCGTACTAATAAAGTTATATAACTAAAATGTAATCTTTCAAATAATGCAATGTTACTAATATTGTAATCATACTAAAATGTAATCTTACTAATAATGTAATATTACTAATAATGTAATTATACTAAAATGTAATCTTACTTGTAATGTAATATTACTAATATTCTTTTTTTTTAAATTCTTCAATGAATTGAATTGTGTATGCTTTCTAATTATTTATTTCATTTTAATTACATTAATCTCTTAGATGACATTTCTCTGTACTGGACATTTTATTACAATAATCTCTTAGATCACATTTCTCTGTACTGGACATTTTATTACAATAATCTCTTAGATCACATTTCTCTGTACTGGACACTAATCAGTTAGAAGTAACAATAAAACTGCACTGTTGATGACAATAACATACAGTCAACATATTTTAACGCTTTAAATAAATAAGCAGTGTGAATTTCATCTGATCATTACAAGGCTATTTCACACTGTAATACATATTTCTTTCTCTCTCTTTTTCTTTTCAACTGTAATTTTAGATGGAAATGTTTATTCAATATGGCCAAAGAATAATTTAATCCATTCATGATCCTTGACACGTCAGCAACCCATTTTTAAAGTAAAATCATTATTTTAAATAATTAAAAAAAATATTGCTGTTCATTTTTTTTTGTATTCCAAATCAATGAGAAAACTACTGACAAATCATGTCAGTTTAACCCAGACGTGACATCAAGTCAAGTTCTAACCCTTAATCTCAACAAACATTATTCCAGCATTTTTCTTTCGAAGGTTTCATGCTTTTAATGTTTTCATTTTTTTCTCTCTGTTCTTTTGATCCATGTTCATCTCTGACATGTGCGTTGGATGATTGATAGATAGAGAGAAGATGTGAGTGGCGTGGTTGGTGTTAACTTGAGAACGAAACAGAACTGTAATACCCAGTGGGGGGTGGGCGGGGGTTAGGGGGAGGGGCTAGGCCCCGAGGGAAGTGAGACAGTAGTTTACAATTACAATAGAGGTCAGGGTCAAAGGTCAAGGGCAGCAAATAACATATGACCAATGATTGCTTCGTGGTTTGACTGACTACTAAAAGGTCGATTCATTAGTGGCTAGACTAACAACTAGAAGAACGATGTTTTAGTGAGTAGATTTAAATACATGTCGATAGATTCACTTGTGGTCCACCAAAGGGTAGGCCTTCGTTTTGAACCGCGGGCTATAAATGGTCGTTAAATTTCATAGAAGGGACGGACCAATAGTGAGTTGGTGTAGAGAGTTGATATGAGATAATATTTTTAATGAAATGTAAAAGTCTTTCGAAGGCTCTATTTGTCATGACTTTGGTTTTATCGGAATTGATTTCCATACCATACGCCTCTGCTGTTTTGCAGTGAGTTCTTGCAGTTCGTCTATGTCATCGGCGAAGCGCAAGTTGGTTATGGATCTCCCTGCGATACTGACAGTTCCAGTGTGGTCTTCTAGCACATCCGACATAATCCTTTCAAGGAAGAGGTTGAAGAGAATGGTGGAAAGGAGACATCCTTGTCTGACACCAACAGTAGTTTTAAACCAATCTTCCAATTTGCTATTGAAGAGTACCGCGCTAGTTGCTTTGTCGTACAATTTTTCGATAACCTCAATAAGGTTTGCATTAATGTTGAATTTGTGCATGGTTGCCCACAGTGCTGCATGCCACACTCTGTCGAACGCTTTTTTAAAGTCGATGAAGACGTGATAGAGATCGTTTTGATGTTGCAGATATTTTTCACAGAGTATTCGCAGGTTAAAGATTTGTTCCGTTGTGCTTTTTCCTGCTCTGAAGCCAGCTTGCTCTTCTGAGATGATTAGCTCTGCCTGTGGTTTCAGTCTATTTAATATAAACATGAGCATGACTTTGCTTGGATGGCTAATCAAGCTTTTTGTACGGTAGTTTTGGCACAACTGTAGATTACCCTTCTTTGAGAGTGTAATAACTAGTGATTGAGTCCAGGGAGTTGGCCATTCTCCTGTTTGCCATATTTTGTTGCATATGTTGGTTAGTAAGTCTATAACAGGGTCGCCTCCTGCTTGAACCAGTTCACCTGGAATGTTGTCTGCTCCCGCTGCTTTCCCGTTTTTCAATTTTCGTACGGCAAACTCCACCTCCTCGCGGAGGATAGATTGTTTATCTGTGTTGGTTGACATTGGGCAGTTCAGCACTGAAATGTCGCCTTTTGCGTCTTCATTGTATAGTAGTTCATAGCAGTATTTGGTCATCTGGAGAGAATTTCTTGTTCGTCTGTGATACATTTGGCGCTTTTATCCTGTATGGTTGAGACACGACTTTGTTGGATGTTAAGTCCTAGACATTTTTATACGCCTTTTTTTGAATTGTTCCTTTGTAAATTGTCATCGATGTTTGAGCATTGTTGTTCTATCCATTCCTCTTTTGCTTTCTTCGTGTCTTTTCTTATCTTCTTGTTGATTGCTTTCTATTTAGTTCCTACTTCTGTCGTATTTTTCGCGCTCTTAAGTTTTCTTCTTTCATCACATAGTCTTAGAATGTCAATAGTAACCCATGTTTTTTTTTATTGTTTGCTACTTACCAAGTATTTCTTTTGCTGTTTCAATTATTTTGGAATTGAAGGTATCAATGACTGCGTCTATGCCTGTCTTTGAGTCATATAGGCTGGTCAGTGGAGCAAGTTTTCCTCTATTGGTTGCTCTGAACATCAAAGCGACATTCGGATAAATAGGCAAAAACTTGAAGTTGTCTCCTCCTTTAAATACCTAGGGGCCATAATATCCGACGAAGGATCAAAGCCAGAAATTCTTGCCAGATTGGCCGAGACAACGGCAGCTCTGAGCAAACTTAAACACATTTGGCAAGGCAACAAACTCTCTCTGAGATCAAAAACTCGACTAATGCGCTCTCTGGAGACATCGGTCTTCCTGTATGGGTGTGAAACTTGGACGCTTACTGCAGACCTCCAAAGAAGAATAAGTGCGCTGGAGATGAGATGTTTCCGCAAACTATTGAACATCTCATACACGGAACACATAACGAATGAAGAGGTGCGCAATAAATTACTGCTGCCATCGCCCCTCACTAAGACCTTCTCACTTCAGTCAAGAGGAGGAATCTGCGATGGTATGGACACGTTGCGAGAGGTGGAGGTCTTGCAAAGACAATCATGCAAGGAACAACAAACGGAAAAAGGAAAAGAGGAAGACAAAAGAAGAGATGGGGAGACAACATCAATAAATGGACCGGCCTGTCGTTCGCCGACTCCCAAAAGGCAGCTCAGGACCGGAGAAAATGGCGGGAAATAGTTTTCGGTCAACAACGGTGCCCCAACGACCCATACACGGGTTAAGGGATAGAAGAAGAAGAAGAAAACTCTTTAATATGATCGAACTGAGAGAGTCATAGACCAGGCCGTATCAAACAGCCTGGCGGCCAGTATGTGGCTCACGGGCCGAAGTTCTGGGCTAGTCTAAATACAAGTAGAGTGATAAAGTGATAAAAACTGTTTCCTACACGGTTTTCTTGATTAGCACTAATTTAACACTGGACGAAAACACTTTTTTGAAAGGTTCTGTAACAATAGTTAGAAATTACTTCTAGAACAAGACCGGGTCGGGCCAATTTTTGAATCGTGTGTCGCAAAGTTTGACACAATTATCTGATCACAATTATCTTATACGGGCCGGACGTATAGGCAATTAATGGAGTTTTTTATTTCAGCTATAACGAATTAAAATACACTTCAAAATTGAATCGGCGTACCGGTTCTAACAGCTAAATGGGCCCTGCTTGGCCCCGTGAGCCGTCGTTTGCCCATGGTTGTATTGGATTGTTGGACAAAGACAATGGAAGACTTACTTTCTCCTGTAGCGCGTGACGACGACAATGATGATGAGAGCAATGGTGGCTAGGAGTATGGAGCACAGAACCAGCGTGATGATCAGGATTAAGTACGGAAGCCCATCTGTGCCAGAAAGACAGAAAATAAAAAAAAAATAATTACAGATACTATTGTCATGCATTATTCATTGTATTGCAATACAATAGAAACGGAATACTAGTATACAGTACACATCTCAGTTCTCAACGTACATATCTCACCAGTACACATCTCAAGAGTACACATCTCAGCAGTACACATCTCAAGAGTAAAAACATGGTTTTGTGGAAGACATACAAAAGTCTCCAGTCTTAATTTGTATCACCACAAATTTCTCACGTCGTGGGCGACCGTTTGGTTTTTGGCGCCCTGAATAAAGTGAACCTAGACGCCATTTTATGCTCATCTAATACAATAATAGCGATCTCGTGTCTACGTTATATTGAAAGTAGAAATCAAGAATTCAAAATGGCTTCTTGCCGGCGTCTCGATTCGATAAATGAATTTTTTTGTTTTTTAATCTACACTTTTGAATACTATCTGCGGTTTTCAAACATGAAACCCAAAGGCCAAAATGTGAAAAAATTCCTTTTAAATGTTTTTTTTTTATTTCTACAACATATTGCATCTTCAAAATGTAATACAATCATGAAAAAATTTTATCTGTCCGAAATCAAAAAATAACCTAGCCTACTGATCAAACCTAAGGGGATATAACTCTATGCAAAGGTTTTGCAGGGTACAGCTAGTTAAATAATAATAACTAGGAAAAACGTGAAAACGACCGAAATCTTACGTCCCCCCCCTCCTACGAAAATACCTCATTCGGTATCAGCTTTGGTATGTAGCTTCTAATTCAAAGGCCCCCAGTTACCTGGCCTAAGGGGGCCCCGGACATAAAGATTTGGCTACTGCGGCCCCCCTTCCGCTTTCCCACCCTCCGCCTAAGCAACAACATGATTTGCTGGTACCTGAAGCGGACCTGTGATGTTTTTTATGATGACTAAACTCATTTTTTTTTAACTAGGTAGTTGGCAAGTATTTCTCTAGACCAGAGGTGGGCAGACGTCTTGAATCTGGGGCTACATGTGTCTGTTAAATCTGATAGAAGGTACGGCCATAGTTCAGATGATGTTTTAGCTTTAAAATTAGATAATTAAAATTAGATGTGCACCTCAGCGATTTGAACTAATGGAGAGGAGCGGATCGCGGGCAGTTTCAAACTGTAAGATGGGCCGAATTCGGTCCGTGGTCGATACTTTGCCCGTGTCTCTACCCATGCACTACTCCCCCGCCTTCTTTTACACGCATAGCGAGAAAACCCGATTTTCAATTTACATCCAGTGCCGCCGAGAGGGGAAGGGGGGGGCAAATGCCCAGGGGGCCCGGCGAGTTTTAGGGCGAGTCTTAGGGGCCCTTACTGAGCTGGCCAATCAACTTTTGAAAATGTTATTATCCGCACGGGGGGGGGCCCGAAATATCTGTCGGTGGGCCTGTTCACATCTATCATCAAATTTGTCTTTTGAACTTTTCACACGTTTATAAACGTGACAGAAATAAAATTATTATTTTATAAAAATCGATTTTATGTTTCCTTTTGGCATGTCACAGTTGCCCGTAATAATGTCACAGGACAACTTGTCTATCTTGTTTTGTTTTGTTTTTCTTCCATCTCCAGCAATACAATGCATCTCATTGAACTAATTTTTATTTTACTTCCTTGACTGCCGACATGTTGACAATGTCGAACTAATAACAATGACAGATGACACCGTCACCCCTCTCACTCGAACAATTAATTTCTCCTCTGACGCCAACGTGACTGTTTTCAAAACATATTTTGCAGCAAACAAACTTTTTGTCTTAAAAATGAATGTCCCTAGAGGTCATTTTTTTTTGGTTTAGTTGGCAGCTGATAACGATGTAAACATTTCTATCGGAAAGTAAGTGTACTCTGTCGTAGAACATGTAAAGTTCATGCACGTTATTGCTTGTGAGCTGTATGGGACGAGTACGATGGTTTATATATCAATCTCACTTCCTATCTCTCTTTCGCACACACACACACTTCATACCCACACACACACGCACTCCATCGATAACCATCCCAATCCCAACCACACACTATCTCATCCTCAGACCCTCCCACAAATCTTCCCCGCACTCCCACACTCACTCTCCCAAGACACCAAAAACTAGTCCAACCACAACCCCACAACTCTCACCCATCTAGCCACACAAACCCACACCTACAGCCCTCACCTCACGCACACCAACACACATCCCAACACAAACATACCCACCTACCCAACACACACACTCCATACAAACATACCCATGTACCCAACACACACACCCCACACAAACATACCCACCTACCCAACACACGCACTCCACACAAACATATCAACCTACCCAACACACACACCTCACACAAACATATCCACCTACCCAACACACGCACCCCACACAAACATATCAACCTACCCAACACACGCACCCCACACAAACATATCAACCTACCCAACACACACACTCCACACAAACATATCAAGCTACCCAACACACACACTCCACACAAACATATCAACCTACCCAACACACACACCTCACACAAACATATCCACCTACCCAACACACACACCTCACACAAACATATCAACCTACCCAACACACACACCCCACACAAACATATCAACCTACCCAACACACACACCCCACACAAAAATATATCAACCTACCCAACACACACACCCCACACAAACATACCCACTACCCAACACACATAGTCCATACAAACATATCAACCTACCCAACACACACACTCCACACAAACATATCAAGCTACCCAACACACACACTCCACACAAACATCAACCTACCCAACACACACACCTCACACAAACATATCAACCTACCCAACACACACACTCCACACAAACATATCAAGCTACCCAACACACACACTCCACACAAACATCAACCTACCCAACACACACACCTCACACAAACATATCAAGCTACCCAACACACACACCCCACACAAACATATCAACCTACCCAACACACACACCCCACACAAACATATCAACCTACCCAACACACACACCCCACACAAACATATCAACCTACCCAACACACACACCCCACACAAACATATCAACCTACCCAACATATCCCTCCCCACAACACACATACACACTCCATTCACACTGACCAACCCCCTCCCCCCCACCTACACACAATAAAGTGCTTCAATTTTTTTTTTCTAATGGCAAAAGTTTTGTTTAAATAAACGATGAATACCATTGTAATCTTACACTTTTACTGAAACAACATTTCCTGAAAAAACATCTCACATCTGCAAGAATTGTATCAGCTGATATAAAAGTAAAGTATTTTTTTGTATCTAGGATAAACATTTCAATAACAATCAATCATTTCATTGTTAAGATTAAATAATCTGTACTTCAAAAGATTGATTGTGCTGTTATAACAGATGTTGGGACAGCTGATGAATGGACATAGTGAAACAAACGGTTAAAGGTTAGCCAACACAATTTCAATAAGAATTATTGATCTTATTAAATGTTATTTTGCTGAAATTAGTACCGAATGGACAAGTAGCCGTCAATAGATAATTTAATTATATTTTATGGAACTGAATTGAATGTTATTTTATTTTCTACTAGTAGTTGCCCGTTGCATTCGCAAATAAAGGTTTTATCTCAATAAAATGTTTAATACGAGAATAATCGTTTAAAAAATACACGCAAACCGGCAGCAAGACCAGAAGCATATAGTTAACAATGTAATATTTACAACTGGCTGATTACTTGTCGCGCTTTTTTTTTTTACAAATAGTATAAATTCAAATTAATAAAAAATTGTACCATCGGGAAATGACGTCATAGAGGATATCCCAAGTGCAGAATTATTTTTTTTTTATTTATAGCGACGGCGTTCCTTTCTGCCACATGGGCAACCGGCTTCCGTGAAATGACGTCATAGAGGATTTTTATTTATAACGACTTAATTTATAGCGACGGCTTTCCCATTCTGCACGTAGGTCTACGGACGCACGCCAAGATTTAGCTATTTTATGAGTAGGATGTGTAGATAGATATACATATCTATAGTGACGCTAATGATGAGATGTCCAATAGTATAGTTTTCCCCAACCTTTTTCTCGCCGCGGACCGGTCGACGTTGGATAATTTTACCGCTGCCCATGGGTAGGATGGGGGTTGGGAGGTTTATTATAATTTATATTTTAGATTGTTTTGATTTACTATGCCATTTACAGCACCCGCTCAACCTCACGTCCATGGAATTTCGAACTATACCGAAAGAAATGCACCGGTACCGGTACCGGTCCGAGGCCCGGAGGTTGGGGGACCAGTGTGATAGACACGTATTGAAAGTTTGTGTACTGTGGTGTTAATATTTAATGGTAACTGCCTTTTATAGTGTTCATTATGCCGTTAATATTTACTAATCGCCGATGTTATGGCGTCGTACATGTTGGTCAAGGTGTTAATACTTACTGGTCGTTGCTGTGGTGGTGTTGCTGTTGGCTGTGCAGTCAGTGGACGACATATCGCAATCACCGGCCATTGCACTTGTGGGCGTTGCAATCGTATGTCGGTCTATTTTTAATTTGGTTTGAGTAATCTGCGAAAAGAACAAAGAAGACTAGTAAATAGGTCAGTCGTAGTGAAGCGATATGTAGACATCACCAATTCCAACATTTTGTTGTCGTGTAGCCCTTTGACAGTAAACCTCATCTGCAAGCTGGAGCTTGAACATCTTTGCTGTGGGTCGCGGGCTCAACTCCCGTAGTTTCCAGTCACTTATCTATACCTTTGTTGGTACGGATGGCCGACTGGTGTAGATACTCTCCTGTTGATCCTAGAGTCCTGGGTTCGATCCTCTTTGGGAATCATGGGAATTTTTCTAGGTGAAAGTTGTCGCCCCGCAAGTCAACCCAGCTTTAAATGAATACCTGATCTAAGTTGCGGAAGTAAAGGCGGTTGGGCGTTGTGCTAACCACACAATCCCTTCATATGCCGAGGTTATAGTACTAGATGAATTCTACACTTCATCTGCCCAAATGGCCCGCTAGGGCTAAGGGAACTTTACCTCTACAACCAATACTATCTATATCTCCCGTGCTGCCTTTACGGCCATTGCACCTTCAGTTTTGAAGGGGACGATAGCAGGGCACTACCAAAACTGTCCCATCAGTTGTACTTAGAATCTGAGAGATAGATAAATATCTCATCTTTTCAGGGAAATAGAAAAAAAAATATAACAACAATAGATTTTGAGATTAGGAATTGAAATACCCCAAACCAAGACTCATTAATCCATTGCTAATGTATCCATGTCGTTTCCCTTTAAAACATATCAGTTTGAGTGATCAGCTCATGATAACTCTGACAATTGACACGGAAATGAAGACTTTAACGCATCCGAGCTAGATTTTTGTTTTAATTAAATAGAAATATGTAATTATGTAACCATTTTTTTTTTAAATTACACAGTGAGTGCACACAAAAAAAATCGGAATAATAAAGACAGAAAAAATATTCCCATTTAATTTCTTCCTCTTTGGGGTAAAATATCTCCCCAGATTTATCTCCCTGGGTAAAACATCTCCTCAGATTTATCTCCCCTATATAATCAAGGAAGTGAATAAAACCGTATTGTTATGTGATCAACTCGTAATATTTTTTTTTTGACTTTCTGCCTGCATACTGCTGACAACAATGTCAACATGACCTCGTGCAGAGACAACCAATCATTTCACAGCTCACTAAATTATTGATTCCCCCCCCCCCTCCACCATACTCCTTTATAACAGAGTTTCCAGTTCGGATTTTTTCTTCTGTCCATTAAGATAAAAACAACTAAGTTTAGTTTTAAAAAGAGAAATATTTTAGTTAAGAATAACAGAATTCAAATGGGTATGAGTCTATATTGTTTTAAAGACAACCCGGGTAGGGGGGGGGGAAAAGGAGGAGGAGCTTTTTTTAAAGTTTTATTTTTAAGGTCATTCACGGACTTGGTTGCGATTTCGCAGTGCGCTCTGTATTGCAGTGGTTGTTATAAGTGTAACTACAGAAGAAAATACGTTTTTTAGATTAGCTAACATTATACGCGTTGATCAGGAATATGGTTTGCTGCATTACAGGTAATGTGGTTTGCTGCATTACAGGTAATGTGGTTTGCTACATTATAAGTAATCAGGATTGCTGCATTAAAGGTAATGTGGTTTGCTGCATTACAGGTAATGTGGTTTGCTGCATTACAGGTAATGTGGTTTGCTACATTATAAGTAATAAGGATTGCTGCATTAAAGGTAATGTGGTTTGCTGCATTACAGGTAATATGGACTGCTGCATTACAGGTAAAAGATTTCTAATGCTAAGGGTTCGTCCATTAACTACGTGCCGAAATATACTTAAAAAAAACATTTTTCAAACATTAATAAAATGAATTTTATAAAACAAGCCTACTTAGACTATTTCCTTTTTTTTCCAATTTATTTTTAGACAATTCTATTTCAACATCTATTTTTGGATTTTTGTTCTACCCCATTTACGAAAAAAAAAATTCACACGTTAAAAAAATTTAGGTGAATGACGTCATTTAACTGAAACACCCACTTTAAAACAACGACTTTCAAAACTAAAAGCTTTTCTTTTTTTTTTAAGAGGTTAAACATCTTGAGTTCTTTAAAAATAACTAGAAATACAGATACACTAAAACTGATGACGTCAATGCTAGAAAAGAAAAACAATTCTCCTAGTCACAGAGAGAATATGTGGACAGTCGCTGGTAGACCATTAATCGTGACCAAATAGTTGTAAAGGTCAAAAGTCAAAGGTTTTGTTTCTCTTAAGTTAAGTGGCCGCAATTAAAAAAAAACCGTACAATACAAAAATTCTCCAATGTTGAATGATGTTAACAAATAATGCTGTCGGAAGTTAAGGATGAAATACGTTTTCAGAATGTCTCCAAAGTGTTAGCGACGTTAAACTAAATAACTTTTTTTTCTGGTGTTTTATTTGGTAAAAAAAAATGAAATGAAGAAACACGGTTATTGACATTTTACAGAGAACTTCTTACCCCCCTCCCCCATCAGGTACGCCGAGAGGGGGCAGGAGGGTCATTGCCAGGGGGCCCGCATCTATAAGGGGGCCCGGCCGCCCCGATCATGTCAATTTTTCTCACGTCTTATTGTTTATTTAGGGGCCCGCAATGATGTCCTGCCCTGGGGCCCGTGTTGGCTCTCGGCTCTCGGCGCCACTGTCCCCCATAGGGCCCTTCCAGCCCAGATTACTACTAAAATATGATGGCATAATGTCCCCGGCAGATACTTTTGCCCCCAATTCCAAAATATCCTAAAGATCGTTGCCTAGGGCCTCCACAATATTTATTAAGCTCTCAGTCAAGGGGCCCTCAAACATTTTTCTAAACATCTCTGCCTTAGGGCCCCCGGATATATCTAAAGCTATCAACCTAGGGGCCTCACAAATATTTCTAAAACTAACAACACCCAACCCCCTGAAATTGTGGAAACCCCTGCTTAAAATAAATCTAAAACTCCTCTTTTTTTTCTCTCGAGTCCGACCAAATAAACTGACAGAAATTATGGAATTCTCAGGAGCATTGGCCGCTGACACTCTTAATATCCGCCCAATATGTTCCCCATTGACCGCACCACGCTGACCAGTCAATATCCCCCTAAGACTGACCAGATCGTTGAATGTCTTCATCAAATGATTTGGGGTTTATGGTGGACGATGGACTGAGATTAGCTGGCTACTTAGCAGACTGACCACCCTAGTGACACATCCACTCAATTTCATCCCTACTCAATTTTTTTTTTCTTTTGTTTGGTTGTTTTTGTTTTACTCTTGTCTTTACGTTTGTTTTACTCTTGTCTTCACGTTTGTTTTACTCTTGTTTTTACGTTTGTTTTACTCTTGTCTTTACGTTTGTTTTACTCTTGTCTTTACGTTTGTTTTACTCTTTTCTTTACGTTGGTTTTACTCTTGTCTTTACGTTTGTTTTACTCTTGTCTTTACGTTTGTTTTACTCTTGTCTTTACGTTTGTTTTACTCTTGTCTTTACGTTTGTTTTACTCTTGTCTTTACGTTTGTTTTACTCTTGTCTTTATGTTTGTTTTACTCTTGTCTTTACGTTAGTTTTACTCTTTATTTTATTTTCTCTAGTTAAATTCTGTCTTTTTTATTTCGTTGTCATTGTATTGCTGATATTACGGTTCCACGACTTTTCGACCCTGTCATATGTTTATTAACTTTGTTCAACATGTGTATAATTGTTTAAGGTATATTATTAATTTTGTTTTAAACATATTTTAAACAAAACACACATTTTAAACAATTAAAACACATATTTAAAATAACATATACAAATATGTTAAACAATTATACACATGTTGAACAAAGTTCATAAACATATTTAAAATAAGGAAATGATAGTTCAAATATTATTCTATCAGTTAACAGGGTCGAATAGTCCGGGGTCGAATTGTCCCGGGGTCGAAATGTGGCGGGTTTGAAATGTCTCGGGGTCGAAGTGTCGCAAGGTCATAAAGTCCGGTGTCAAAAAGTCCGAGGTCATAAAGTCCGGGGTCTAAAAATCATGGGTAAAAAAGTCCGGGGTCAAAAAGTCCGGAGTAAAAAAGTCCGGGGTAAAAAAGTCCGGGGTCTAAAAATCATGGGTCAAAAAGTCCGGGGTCAAAAAGTCCGGGGTCAAAAAGTCCGGGGTAAAAAAGACCGGGGTCAAAAAAATCCGGGGTAAAAAATCCGGGGTAAAAAAGTCCGGGTCAAAAAGTCCGGGGTCAACTGTCCGGGCTCAAAAAGTCCAGAGTCAAAAAGTCCGGCGTCAAAAAGTCCGCGGTCAAAAAGTCCCGGGTCGAAAAGTCCGGCCACCGACATTGCTCCCCTGTGTGTAATTATTGACTTACAGTGCCCATTAACGTGACGAACACATCTGCGCGATTCGCCTTTATCTTTTCTTTAATGCTTTGTGCCAAGTCTCTTGTTTTAAAGTGCAGGCAACATTTCGCATTACTCATCCGGCATAAAAGTATAATGCACAATGTAATTATTCCAAATATTGTTGTTTGTATTGGTTTGTTTTGTACGTTTATATTTCAGCGACACCCATCATTATCTAATTTGACAATACTTTTATTTCGTTTCTATGTTTAACTTTCTCGCCAAACGATTGGCTATTTAATTTGTATCGCTCTTTTTTATTTAAATTTATTTATTTTGTTTTAGCATACATCATTAATTAACAATTAAAGCATGAAATTAACTATATTATGAGAAATATTATTGGGGTAAGCCTTGTAATTTACGATAAATGTTTGCTTGTAATCTGCACAAGATATTTTACTGATTAAGCGGCCAAACTTCCATTTCACATGCACTCACACAGGTCACATTTATATTTACTTAATTCATATAGAACATAAAATAACTGTTTTATGAAATAACGGTTTTATGTAATACGATTTTATGAAATAACGGTTTTTTTTAAAAAACGGTTTTATGAAATAACGGTTTTATTAGAGCGCATAGTTGTCGACCTAACTGCACTTATTTCAAAGCAAACTATCTGATGGTATTTTGTGTTGTATTCTAGATCCTAAGCCTCTCATATTGGGTCAATGGGGAGTCAATCACCGGGGCTCAATATCAAGACCCCTTTTATCAGCGGCTCTAAACCTTTTTCGCGGTTGTACCCCAAAGGGTGCGAGATTATGTCCGCGGGTACCCCAGACACACACATTCGTTAATAAATATAATGATGTTTGATAATGTAACTTCCGTATCTTTCTAATGCGACCCTTGATCACGTGGTTCGGTGATGAGCCACTTAGCAAACTGTCGACCTTCATCGAACTCATGGTTGTTTTAAGCGAAAATTACGTGTCGTTTTGGTTCCCAAACATAACATTTCCCATAGCACTGATAGAGAACCGCGACCTTATCTCTCAAGAAATCAACTCTACCCATCCTGTCCGTGAATCAACTCTACCCATCCTGTCCGTGAATCAACTCTACCCAACCTGTCCGTGCATCAACTCTACCCATCCTGCCGGTGCATCAACTCTACCCATCCTGTCCGTGAATCAACTCTACCCAACCTGTCCGTGAATCAACTCTACCCATCCTGTTCGTGAATCAACTCTACCCATCCTGTCCGTGAATCAACTCTACCCATCCAGTCTGCGAATCATCTCTACCCATCCTGTCCGTGAATCAACTCTACCCATCCCGCCGGTGCATCAACTCTACCCATCCTGTCCGTGAATCAGCTCTACCCATCCTGCCGGTGCATCAACTCTACTCATCCTGTCCGTGAATCAGCTCTACCCATCATTTCCATGAATCAATTCAACCCATCCTGTCTGTGAATATAATCTTACTTTTCTTTTGTCTGTGGCCAGCTGATGTCATGTTTTCGTTTTCTTTTTTAAAACAGTTTCCTATCACAAAATTGAAGTCAAACAAGTAATTATATTCCAGCGTGAAATTGAAACGCCCATTTGAAAATATTGCAAATACTGTCACCCACGCTTGATGATAACAATGTGTAGTGCAAATAACACAAAGTATAAAATAATGAAATGGTTGAGTTGTGACATGCCGTGATTAAAGTACATTAGACCGCTAGTTCATTTTCCCCCCTCAGAATTGAGCCTAAAAAAAAAACAAGTTATTTAATACACTTTGTTCAATTACAATCTTCCTTGAAGCTATTTATATCTCCACACCTCCACCCACTCAGAACATAGTTCGCTCCCGAAAGCAATTTGCACGGAACATGAAAATCTACTCACACACACCCGCACACAGACGCACACTTACACACCCACACACACTCACGGACAGACATATACATACACACAGACACAGACACACACACACCCACACACAGACATATATATACACACACCCGCACACAGACGCACACTTACACACCCACACACACTCACGGACAGACATATACATACACACAGACACACACAACCACACACAGAAATCTATACACACACCCGCACACAGACGCACACTTACACACCCACACACACTCATGGACAGACATACATACACACAGACACAGACACCGTCACATACATACACACACCCACATACAGGCACATACATACACACACCCACGCACACACACACACATACACACACACAATGTTTATAAATCTCGCCTTCCTTTCGTATCCTCATATCTTCACGTTTCATTAAGTTTTTTAAAATGTCTCTCAGTTGCAGTCAATGATTTCAACGAAACAATACTACTAATAAATTTAACCAAAGATTAATCGTTAAAAAAATATTTCGTTGTACCGCTCCATTAGCAAACTATAGGGTGGAGGGGGGGGGCAGGTTAGGGCTGCTGGGCTGATGAAAACATTAGGCGCCATGTAGCTTGAAGTTTTCAACCTACAGACTAGCCAACGGTTAAAATAAAAAAAAATGGCTATTTAAAAATAAAGTAAACATGAAACAAATCAAAACAGGAAATCAATCAGGGGGAAAAAAACATTCCTCTTTTTTGTTTCATGGCCGAAGAGTTCAGAAGCTCAAAGATTATTGTTTTCTAGAGAAATGATTTCAACTTCGTTATTTGCGTCTGTCTAGCTAAGGGTGGGCAAACATTTTATGCCGCGGACCACAGTGGATTCGTAAATTTGACCGTCACGCCGTGATATGAGCAGATGAACGGAGTGATTGATATGAATTAATATAAATTAAAGGTAAATGTGGTAATATAAAATGCTAGTGCTATGATTTATTTTGAAACAATGATTTTTTTTTTGAGCCAAACTATGTAAACTTCCGTTACAAATAAGCTGATATTTATACTACATTTTAATAATCATATTAATATGAATTGGGTATTTTTTATCTTTGAAATGACTTCATACAAGCGAGATTTATTTTGAAACAAGTGATATGCCGCGGGCCGGATTAAACAGTCCTGGTGACCGTATTTGGCCTGCGGGCTGTAGTCTAGCTTACAGTTCCGTCTCATAGAGTCTGGTATAGACGACCTCATTGTGTATTACTCAGTGGGCTACTTCCCCTTTCTATCCTTGAATCTTTCTTTTGTTTAAAAATTAGCAATGATAATGGCATCGTCATAATATAATTCACCGCAAATGTGTTGACGTCATTGAAACATAAGCACGTTTAATTTTTTTTTTTTGTTGTAAACATAAATGTCGCTGTTATCGTTGATGTAGAACATTTTCATAAAAGTTATTTAGATGTTGTTTAGCATTACAGTAAGGAAATGAAGATAAGTGTTATGAACATTACATTCATTATTTACATTATATATGCTATTTTACGTTGAATTGATAGCTAGTGATTTGTGGGATTGACATACTAGAACATATTTTTTTTATTAATCTCTAACTCAATTTCTTAAACATTTTCTGACTTGATTGTGATTATATATTTACTTGCTTACACTTTTGACTATTAATTTAAAAAAACCTTTCAAGTATTCAAATTTTCAAACGATTTACTTACTATATTATCAAAACTGAGATTGGAAATTTACTGTGATTCATTTTTTTATTTCGCATTTTAACGTCAAACATGTTTGTAGAAAAAGGACCAGAAACTCGATTGTTTATTATAAAAGACACGAAATGTCTATGTTTATAACACGATATATATATATATATGTCTATAATGAAAGACAATAAATGTCTTTGTTCAGGCTTATAAAAAATGCACTTAGGTTGTTTTTGTTAAATATCAAGACATCAGAAACTGTTTAGATGATCTGCAGTGAAGTATTGATTGAGTAAAGTTTAACAATATTTACTGAAGACAAGTAACGAAATAACATAAAGAACTGACTCAATTTGTTCAAATAGAGTCATACTTAGAGCCATACTCAGTGTGATTTAATTACTTCATCTAGAGCCACAAGTATTCTGATTCAGTTACAACATCTAGAGCCACACGCATTGCGATTCAATTACTTCATCTAGAGCCGCAAGTAGTCTGATTCAGTTACTTCATCTAGAGCCACACGTATTCTGATTCAATTACTTCATCTAGAGCCACACGCAGTGTGATTCAATTACTTCTTCTAGAGCCACACGCAGTGTGATTCAATTACTCCATCTAGAGCCACAAGTAGTCTGATTCAGTTACTTCATCTAGAACCACAAGTAGTCTGATTCAGTTACTTCATCTAGAGCCAAGCGCATTGCGATTCAATTACTTCATCTAGAGCCACAAGTAGTATGATTCAGTTACTTCATCTAGAGCCAAGCGCATTGCGATTCAATTACTTCATCTAGAGCCACAAGTAGTCTGATTCAGTTACTTCATCTAGAGCCAAGCGCATTGCGATTCAATTACTTCATCTAGAGCCACAAGTATTCTGATTCAATTACTTCATCTAGAGCCACAAGTATTCTGATTCAGTTACTGCATCTAGAGCCACACTCAGTGTTATTCAATTACTTCATCTAGAGCCACAAATATTCTGATTCAGTTACTTCATCTAGAGCCACACTCAGTGTGATTCAATTACTTCATCTAGAGCCACAGTCAGTGTGATTCAATTACTTCATCTAGAGCCACAAGTATTCTGATTCAGTTACTTCATCTAGAGCCACACTCAGTGTGATTCAATTACTTCATCTAGAGCCACACTCAGTGTGATTCAATTACTTCATCTAGAGCCACATGTATTCTGATTCAGTTACTTCAACTAGAGCCACAAGTATTCTGATTCAGTTACTTCATCTAGAGCCACATTCAGTGTGATTCAATTACTTCATCTAGAGCCACAAGTATTCCGATTCAATTACTTCATCTAGAGCCACACGCAGTGTGATTCAATTACTTTATCTAGAGCCACAATTATTCTGATTCATTTACTTCATCTAGAGCCATACTCAGTGTGATTCAATTACTTCATCTAGAGCCACACTCAGTGTGATTCAATTACTTCATCTAGAGCCACAAGTATTCTGATTCAATTAGTTCATCTAGAGCCACAAGTATTCTTATTCAGTTACTTCATCTAGAGCCACACTCAGTATGATTCAATTACTTCATCTAGAGCCACACTCAGTGTGATTCAATTACTTCATCTAGAGCCACAAGTATTCCGATTCAATTATTTCATCTAGAGCCACACGCAGTGTGATTCAATTACTTCATCTAGAGCCACAAGTATTCCGATTCAGTTACTTCATCTAGAGCCACACGCAGTGTGATTCAATTACTTCAACTAGAGCCACAAGTATTCTGATTCAGTTACTTCATCTAGAGCCACACTCAGTGTGATTCAGTTACTTCATCTAGAGCCACTAGTAGTCTGACTCAATTTCTTCAACTAGGTAAGGAGAAGAAAGTTCATTAATTTAAGAAATAGAAATCAACACTTAAATACGTGTGTTATTCGAGCTGTAAACATAAAACATGACTTTCAAATAAAATCTGTGATATTTGAAATATTAATGTAAAACGCATGAAAAGGACTATCGAACATTAAACAGTAAAATTATATTTATTTGTATAGTCTTTATTAGTATCAGGACAGTAAATAACCCAAGTCAAATTCATATTTTTAATAGAGACTTTGGAAGTATTAATCGTCTACTAAATACACAATTAAGATTCCATCATCTTTGAAATTCTAGTTCGTACTTTTAAGAACATTATAAAATGTGAAAAGCTGCGTGCCATAATCTCAAAAAAACTTGATCAGGATTTTAAAAACGTCTGGAGGTCAACACGAGATATTGTAGGGTCGTTAATGACGTCCATTAATCAGGTCATAGGACTTAACTAGTGTCTAGTACATTCACTTAGAAATATAAAGATAATATCTGTAGACATCAACGTAAACATAATGACGGGATTGTTAATGTTAAAGCTTTTCAAGGGAAGAATCATTAAATTATCTTTTTAATGGGCTATAAGACGGGACTTTGGCAACGCATTTTTTTGAGCCAAACTATGTAAACTTCCGTTACAAATAAGCTGATATTTATACTACATTTTAATAATCATAGTAATATGAATTGGGTATTTTTTTATCTTTGAAATGACTTCATACAAGCCAGAAAACTTTGCTTGCAATAAACTAAGAAGTAAGTATCACATAGTCTCCTTAGGTCAGTGGCTGTGTCTCGGTGACCATGACTGGAGAAAGAAGCGTAAAATTTTAAATTGTTTATAAACATACCATCACCAATTTGATTGTCTCCCCCTTAGACTCAATATATTATCTCATTTAAACTTTGCTACACTTTGAAAGAAATAATAGCGACGCATACGACGCTTGTGATGCTGAGTTTTTATAATTGCAAGGTAAGACAGGAGACAAAGTTAAACACTTTAGTTGTAAGTATATAACTGAGAGTTGTAAGTATCTCAGTGACAGCCGTAAAATAGTCTACAAGTAGTGGACAGTACTAGATGGATCCTAATATTTAAAGAAGATTAAAAAATACAATATTTAAAAAAATAAAAGACAACTAACTTTATTGGAGCTTTCTTAAAACTTACTAATGGTGCTTTAATAATCTACTAAGTCATAAATAAAGATGGTTTGTTCACAAGTGGAGATGTTCGTTGAACAACTAGTGTGAAGATGGTTTCTAGACAAGTGGTAATGTTTGTTGAACCACTAGCATTCAAGATTCTCAAACCATAAATCGCGTATTTAGATGGACATTCAGAATGAGTTGTTCAATATTTTGTAAAGTTCCTTTTTTACAAGTTAAGGTCAAGGCGTACGTCCTGAGTGCAGATGGACATCGGGAGACATTGATGAACCGGATGGAAATCTAAATCATCACCTGTTCCTGGGAGACCTCTAGCCATTGTCCGACTTCTTCACCATTCCGGTGAGTGGCCAGCACTGACAGATGCCACAATGGTTGTAGGACTTCCGGTGATGCGGACTACTTAATAGTGACCATATATGGTATAGTACATTCATTACTGTTGCCAACTATGGTAGAGTACAAACTCTTACTTTGTCAATAAAAATAAATAATGTCCAGAACTAAAGTGCATCTATTACAATGAATTGTTGATGTACTTTATGTCCTTGACTATTGATAATCAAGTTTTTAGTCAATTTATTTTTTTCTTAAGCCAGGGCCGTTTCTACGTTTTGGGAACCCTAGGCAAACGTACATTTTAGGGCCCCAGAACAAGAAGCATTTTTTTAATGGGAAAGTTCTTTGTGGAGATACTTCTGGAGGCTCTAGTACAAGTTATTTGTCTTGCCTTAGGCAAACAAGCAATTAAGGCATCAGCCGCCAGCGAATACTTTGCCTGTAATAATCTATTTTTAACTGAGGCCTCTTCTAGCCACCCCACACTATAAAATCATTTTAGACCTGAGCGCATGACAGTCAAGTAGAGAATCTGACGGTATATTGTACAGGTCACTGGTTCAGATCACCGTGACACCGGTGTGTGACGTCTCTTACAAAAAAAAAAATTCCTAGTGTCTTTAATTTGACATACGAACACAATTTTATTTATCTACAGATTGTTCTTGGACTGTTAAATTTTTGTAAATATGTTTGGTAAATTGGAGATTTGAGACTTCAACCTTCAAGACACATGCAGCATTATTTTCCCTTACGTCCATTAGTTTCTTCCTTAGGTGCCACACACACAAATACACACTCAGACACACACACACACACACACATATATGTCATTTAACGATAAGTAAAGTTTCCTTGATTTTTAAAAAAAAATATTTTGCCACATTGGTGACAGTAACCTGAGATATTTTAAAATAAAAAAAAAATAGCTTTTGATTATTTCCCAAATCTAATTAAAACATTATCTTAAAAGCCAAATCATTATTTATTCCGATATTATATTCCTTTTTTTTAAATCAAATTTATTTTTATTTTAAAGAGTAAAAGAAGTTGAAAAGACACAAAATGGAATAGTCGTACAAAATAAAGTTATTTTAGTAATCAAACCGAAGCTTAAAAACAAATTTAAATTTGAAGTTGAACGATATCATAAGAACCATCGACTTTGAAGACGCAAGTAGCAAACTCTTTAAACCAAATTGACTTCTATTAATAACCACAATTTACCCTTTCGTACATAACAGCAGTCTGTCGTCCAATCAAAACTAAGAAAAGAGCACTCTTCGATTCTCAGCTCACTCATTCCCTATAGCAGACCCCCCCCCCCCCGTCTAGCTCCGTCTCTCACTGTCTCTCCCACCCACCCTTACTTTTGAAGACATTCGACCGTCCCTTTCAAGATCATAGCCAAACAGAAACAATACAGAAGCAGTCTCCATTATAGATAGTTGCCTGTGTCCGGTGTTGTCAGGTTGTGTATGATGAACTCATACTCTATATGTCACAGTTACTACATGACATCTTATGTCACAGCTAATAGGTTAAACATCCTTTCCGAATTTTTGTTGTATGTCACAACCAGTTTGACAAAATTCTTTTTAGTCAATAAGTCCACGTCACAACTTCAATACAAGAGCTTTTATGTCAAACTATCTGTACCTCACAATTACTGTATAACATAAAAGCCTTGCCTATGTCACTATTTCTATGTTCCAAATTTCACGTCACTATATCTATGTTACAAATTCCAATTCAGTATTTCTGTCACAAATTTCATGTCACTATTTATATGTCACAGATTCCATGTAACTATTGCTGTCACAAATTCCATGTAACTATTGCTGTCACAAATTCCATGTAACTATTTATGTCACTAATTCCATGTCACATTTTTCATAATTCACAAATTCCATGTCACTATTTCACGTTATTCAATCATATTTTCTGGCGATTCAAAATAATTTTAAAATATTTTAACAATTCTCAGATAATACGTAAGAAGATACATAGAGATGTAAGAAGAGAGAGAGAGAGAGAGAGAGAGAGAGAGAGAGAAAGAGGCAGAGAGAGAGAGAGACAGAGAGAGAGAGGCAGAGAGAGAGAGGCAGAGAAAGAGGCAGAGAGAGAGGCAGAGAGAGAGAGAGGCAGAGAGAGAGGCAGAGAGAGAGAGGCAGAGAAAGAGACAGAGAGAGAGGCAGAAAGAGAGAGAGGCAGAGAGAGAGAAAGAGAGAGAGAGGCAGAGAGAGGCAGAGAGAGAGGCAGAGAGAGAGAGGCAGAGAGAAAGAGAGAGAGAGAGAGGCAGAGAGAGAGGCAGAGAGAGAGGTAGGGTGTGTGCTTATGAAGTTGTGAGAGAAATGGGGATACGGTTACACCGTTATAGAACATGTCACGTGACAACGGACATGGGGTAAGAAAGAACTATAACGTAATCACGCTAATTACCCAATAATCATTTCACATTTCATTTTGTGCGAGACTCTCATTAAAACCTGCACCGTAAATTAAAAAAAAGCAAGTTATAATTTCACAAAAATAAAATAAAATCTAATCATTAATTATCTGAGAAATATGGTTAGATTCAATTAAATAACACAGCTTAAAATCAATAATTAAAAATATGTTTCTCTTAATACAATTAAAATTGCGAAATACCACCATGACTGCAATATGTTGCAATACACTTAAAAAAAATGATTCGTCCTTGTTATATATTTAAAATTTTTACTTTTGCATATTTTGGCATTAAGGAATTCTATAACATTTTGTGAAAGTTCATTTTGCATTTACATTGTTATGTTGTATTGTCAAACTAATGGTTGGGATAGTCTTTTATCACAGTATGCCATTATGAAAAATCATTAATTCAAACTTGGTGTTCTTATTTGAACTTGTATAATTTTTGCACTGCTTCACTGCTGTACTGTATGCTAGCACATTTCTTTATTACTTGTATAAACCATATTTATCTTATCTGTGATCTTTTTTATTATAACGGACAATAATAATGAAATACTTGATGTCTTTCATCTTACTGTTTATTTTCCAATGCACCAAGTGACTCTATCGATAAAAACACACTTAAAAATGTTAAGTACATTTTCCATTATACTTATAAAGCCAACACAGACAATCGGGGTCGGATACAGTAGAGTTCATCTGTTTCTGTAAGGGTGTGTGTGAAGTTCCTGTAAGGATGAGATGAAATCTCTTAGATCCTATAACTAGTATATAACTATGGGACTGTTTTTATGTTGCCCTTCTTTTATGCCGATAGTGCAATACATAGCGGGACCTAAGCACCTGAGATCGAACCGGGTACCTTCAGGTCGACAGTCGAACGCTTTACCGCACGACCATCCGTGTCTGTAGCCACGGCTATTTCATGGGATTTCTGGCTAGTACAATGTGAAACCGCTTTTTACTCCCAAACAAATGTTGGGTAACACTTTTTGTAGGCTGGTAGGACTAACGGAGGAAGAAGAACACGGGGGGGGGGGGAGGGGGGCTTTACGATGCACGATTAAAGCTAATGCTAAAACTGCCACGTCAGATATCTTTGTCATGGGTCTTAAACACCCAAATATCTGGAATCACTGCTTAGTGGCACCATGTACCAACAAAATCGTTTACAGTATACAATTATAAAATGACCTAACAATAAGTGTATGAGTGTATGTAATCTAATGGGTTCCTTGTTTGTGTTTGTTTGACAAATAAAAAAGATCAGTCATGCCTTGTCATGTAATAATGACTTGAGTCAAATATCTTAACAGACAGTCCAACGGACTGACAGTAACATAAGCAGAGACATAGATATAAAGATATATCGTTTGATTGGTTGTTTGATAAATATGTTTATTGTTTATCTTTATATTTAGTAAAAGTTAAGATTGACCAAGCCTTTTCCTGTTTATTATACATGTTCGAAAAACTCAAGCTACTGGGTGTAAAAAAAAACTTGATCAGTGAGATGAAGTCACTCACAAACAAGTGAAAAAATTCCAAGATTCCGAAATTTAAGGTCAAGGCCTCAGGAAGATTAATTTCCACCTGAAGTCATTTATTGATTTTTTGTCTGTTTCACCCACCGCCATGACAGAGTCAACGCCCATGCGCCATCTTGGGTTACTACGGAAGATAAGAGCAGCTCACGGGAGATAATTAAAAAACATTTCGGAAAAAGTTGAATTTTTTTTTAAATTGAAATGTGGAAAGAATTAACTTTGCTTCTCCGAGTTGTCTTGAAATGATAACCCCTCCCCCCCACACACACACACTAAAACAAACAAACAAACAAACAAACACTATTATGTGTGGGGGGTTAGTAACAAAAGTTACATGTCATTTAATATGTCTTTGTTATCGCAGTGTTGTCTCTCTTGTTCAGAAACAGAAATCAGACTTTTTAATCCAGTATAAAATTTTATTTTCATTTTCATCCTTCACGTTGGCTCTTCCCCGACCAGACTGTCAGGATTAATTTGACCCGATGGTGTTCGATTGCAACTTTCTTGGACTCAGTCTTATGTAACAAACACAAACATTGTGTTTGTTTGTCTTTAAACAAAAATAAAAAAAAATAAATATTAGAATGCTAACTTCAAACTTCAATAGTTACTCATTTAGAATACGTCAAACTATTTCTTCAGACTTCAATAGGTACTCATTTAGAATACATCAAACTAGTTCTTCAGACTTCAATAGGTACTCATTTAGAATACATCAAACTAGTTCTTCAGACTTCAATAGGTACTCATTTAGAATACGTCAAACTAGTTCTTCAGACTTCAATAGGTACTCATTCAGAATACATCTAACTAGATCTTCAAACTTCAATAGTTACTCATTTAGAATACATCTAACTACTTATGTCATTAAAATAATTTATTTTTTTTTTAAATATGTAGAGACACATTCCGCTTCATTATCAAACCTGCTATATTATTCATAATAAAGTCCATAATTTTGTATATTTCTTTTGCCGATTAACCTTCAAAGAAATACTTCACAGATTAAAAGACTGTTAGAAAGTGTTGCCGTAGTTATTTTAACTTTAGATTTCATTGAAGCGTGTTGTTTTTGTTTATTTTTTATTGTTTTGTTTTGTTTAATGAAAAAATAAAATTAAAAAAAAAAACATTGAACTTGTCCGGACATTTAGCAATTAATCTGGTTTGTTCAGTTTTGATTTGAATTTGAAAGTCTTCAGGCTGACCTACTTTTATCTGGGACAAATATCTGAACTTAGACGTGAAAAACTAAGGTTGTATCATTTTGACATTCTCATCACGGATATCATTGTGACTTATGTGGAGGTTTCTGAAGCCGTAGAGTAGTGTGGATATCTGAGTTACAACAGATGGGAAAATTGTAGTGTCAATAGTCAAAGTGTTTTGCAACGACCCTCTACAAATCGTTTAAATTCCTACTAGCTGTACCCTGCAAAACCTTTGCAGAGAGTTATATAACCTTAGCCTTGATCGGTAGGCTAGATTATTTTTTTTTAAGGCCGATCTGAACTTTTCATGATTGTATTTTAAACTGGAATACTGTTGTATTAATTCTTTACTTTCGATTTAACGCAGAGCACAAATCGCTATATATATATATATATATATATATATATATATATATATATATATATATATATATATATATATATATATATATATATTATATATTTAAGCCTAGCATCGTTCTTTGAATAGTGCGCAGTGTAGACAGCAAGTTGTAATCGTGTATTTAGTATCGTGTAAAGAACGTAATGTTCCTTTAACCCTAAAGGGGCCATCAGGGCAGATGAAGTGTAGAATTCATTTGTTTCTGTAACCACGACACAAAAATGGATTGTGTGGTTAGAACAAAGCTCATTCGCCTTTACTTCCTAAGCTTATGACATGCACCTATTTAAAGCTGGGTGGACTTGTTGGACTTTAACTAACTTTCACAAGGACCTGGAAAAATTCCTTTGGTTCTAACCGAGGATCAAACCCAGGTCAATAGAGCATCTAAGCCAATCGGCCATCCGCTCCACTTGGGTAATAAGTACTAATATCTAAATGGTGACAAATTTAGATTTTCGTTGACATGGTTTTCATCGATTAAAGTTAAAAATAGTAACGGTTTTCATAAATTATAATGAAAATATTAGCGGTTTTCACCGACTTAAGTGAAAAATAGTACCGATTTTCAACGATTATCGTTAGAAATAGTACCAGGTATTGGAATACTATCTTGGTTTTCGGTTTATTTTATTTAATAAAACTTCGATGCTGATTTAGAGAATGTTCCTCACCCTAATGAAAACTATGATTTCAACTAACCAATCGGAAGTTCTCTTCTCTGCTTGCCTTCTCCCATTCGCCAATAATGTTTAGAATATATAGATGAATTGTTATCAAATACATAAAGCTCCTTTTACTAAAATCGAATATTTTTAGTGCGTCGTATCGATTCAAACACAGGGTGGACTAATGTCATCTGGGGCCCCGGGCGCAGAAGAAAATATTGGGTCCTTTAGAAAAAGAGAGACCTATAAAAGGTTTTACAATTGGGCTCTGTGGGGCCCCTTAATATTAGTGCGCTCTGGGTGCGCACACACTGCGGCCGTCCTTAAATCCGCCTCTGTTTACACATCAAATAATGCCAGAGCTCACTCTGTGCATTACGTAAGGAGAATTATTTAAAATGTCAATTTCACTATGTATTCCCGTTTAGTACTAAATGTGTGGATTTCTCCCTAGGGCCAAGACAAATGGTCTACATACGGCAAGGTAATATGGTACTAAAACTTTGGAACCCCTCATATATATAATACATTAGTCCTCTGTTTTATCTATCCTAATCAATATTTAGTAGTAAGATAAAGTAGCTTGCATCAGACATGTATGATACAGTAGCTTGCATCTGACATGTAAGATAAAGTAGCTTGTATCTGACGTTTAAGATAAGGTAGCTTGTATCTGACATGTAAGATAAAGTAGCTTGCATCAGACATGTAAGATACAGTAGCTTGCATCTGACATGTAAGATAAAGTAGCTTGTATCTGACATGTAAGATAAAATAGCTTGTATCTGACATGTAAGATAAGGTAGCTTGTATCTGACATGTATTAAATATGACAAGGTTAGAAATTTTTTTTTTTTAAAAACATATTTTTTTAATTAATTTTAAAACTTTGTAATACTAATGTTATTATTGTTATTATTCAGACAAAAAATCAATATTGTCTGTTGTATTGTCGAGCAATGTTAACTGGCCAATTAGGCAAGTCTTGACATTTTAGTGTTGGCTCTTCTGGCCAGGTTTAATAAGAGTCTTGTGGCCAGATTTGGAAGAAAAAAAAATATAGCCGAGAAATGACGTCTAATAGCTTTTGAAATCTCTAGGGGCTGGTGAATAACGGAGAAATTTTAAGGACACTGGAAGTATCCCTGCGCCATTGAAAATTTAAACAGCCGAAAAAAATTAAACCCATCAGCTTACACAGACAGACACACAGACAGACGCACATAGGCTTTAACAGAACTGCGTATATTAAAATAATTGGTAGGCTAGAGTCGAAAAAAGAAATATGTTTTTGACTTTTCTTATCGGTTGTCCAAGTAAAACGATCAATTTATCGTAAACAGCAAGTAAACTTAACTTCCGTTTACAGATGGGCGGTATCACTCTTAGCCGATCTTAACAATAGTCAGTGTAGGCGACCCCCCCCCCCCACCAAATTTATTTTATTTTAAATTGATACTCCAGTCCATGTGGTATTCGTGCGGCCCTTTTTTTAATATTAGAGACTAGTGTGGCTTGCGGTTCGAAAAGTTTTCCCCAGGGGTGGGGTGTCGGCCAAAATATTTGCCGACACCGACACCGGTGTCGGTTTTCTAAAATTCGCCGACACCGACAACGGGGGGGGGGGCAAAGGGAGATAATTATGTATTTTTCCCCTGTATATATCGCATACTATATAGATGCACGTCTAATTGTATATTTTTTCTTCTTGGCTCTACAACCCATTTAGGGCCCTGGCCTGCCTTACTACTCTTCTCCACTTTTCCCGACCCATGGTCTTCTTTCTCCACTCTCTCACAACTATGGCTTTAAGGTTTTTCTCCACTTCCTCCAACCAGCATGCATTGTATGGGCCTAATTTGTAGTGTAATTAATAAATAACAAAAGTAAATAAATAAAATTCCCGAACTGTGAAGTTAAATGTGTTTATTTAAATAATTATGCACAGGGCGCCAAGCTAGACGGGTCTACGAAATAGTAATCTTGAAAACAATGTTCCGCTTCTAAACCAGACAAGGGCAATCTACGTTTTGATTTGACCCGAAGTACACTCCCCTTTTTTTCATTTACATTGATAACATTTACATTTATGTTAGCTATCATAAAGTTTTATAAACACCCCAGTGATCTGCTCTTGGTCCAGCCTTTCAATCAAATTTAAGAACCTATTGTGGTTCTTTAGTAGTTATAAATTTACATCCCTGATCTGCGATTTTGCAGCATGTCCATTACGATGAAAAAAAAAAGTTATCAGTTGTTCATGTAACATTAAAAGGTCACGAAAAACACTAGATATGGACATCAATAGTAGCTGCAGTGAATACATTGAAGTAACAAAAGTGAATGGTTTATCTCAAGATATGCCACAGTATGCGGGATGTTATTTTTATAGTAAACCTGAAGCGGCCAATTCGCTACTTTTAATAAGTTCTCATTTATGTGTAGGTTTATGCTCAAATATTGGTCAAGATTATTATCAACGATTGCCTGTCAGCAAGTCACTGTAAAGTACAAACATATCCAACAACACTAGAGTAATGATGCTTGAAAGTTTATAAGTGGCCATTCATAGAATGCAGAATGCTGAAATAAAATCACGGCAAGGGCTACAGACAATGATAAAAGATGGTTGTTCCAGGCCTATTTTTTTTAGAAAAGAGAGAGACGTATGAAGACACTACATACTTAACAGTTAATAGAGGAATGAAACTTTATTTTACACCCGAATTAAACCTGAAATATGTATTGAAAATATTTGTATTGTAATAGGTGGTGGGGGGGAGGGGGCGACACCGACACCGACTCCGGACAAAATACAAATGCCGACACCGACACCGACACCGGCAAAGTACAAATGTCGACACCGACACCGACAAAAACTACCGACACCACCTACACCGACACCGGCTCCCCAGCCCTGGTTTTCCCAATCTTGTCCTAGTGCCTCTCACACCTAAAGGAAGACCCTGCTATGACCGAAGTTGGATTAAGGTTTTTTGAGGCCCCAGGTGCACAAACAATATTGGGCCACCTGGTGAAAGCCATTTTTGTAAACGGGGCCCGTAAAATGTGTTCGGGTTGCCTCATATTTACGGTGGCTCTGAGCACTCGCCTTCACTATCTTTCTATCTATATGTATCTTTATCTTTCTCTCTGTCTCGCTTCGCTTTTCTCTCACTAAATCTTTCTAATGGTACTAAAACAAAATATTCTAGTTCTTTTCGCTGTCTGAGTACAGTCAACAGTAACAAATTTCAATCTTATTGTGAATATACTTTGACGAAATTCGTTAACATGAAAACCATTACAAGACTTGGTAGCAGCATGCGATTTTTTCTTTAAAATTATATCAAAATATCATTAAAAAAAAACTACACAAAATTTAAATAATATTTTATAAAACGCAGTGGCTACGGTTACAGCCAACGCACATGCGCTCTAGCGCTCTAGACTGACTATTTTTTTTTTTTGGATTCCGAATTTTTTTTCGGGGTCCAGCTATAGGTATTGTTCCTATCCCTAACCCTATCACTAACCCTATCCCTAACCCTAACCCTATCCCTAATCCTATTCCAAGCCCTCAAAAAAAAATAGTCCGTCTAGAGCGCTAGAGCGCATGCGCGTTAGCTGTAACCGTAGCCACTTCGTTTATAGAAATTGCGTACGTGTAATCAAGTTTTTGGCATTAAATTAATAATGTGTCTGCTGTTTGCAATGATTTTGTTGAATTATTTATTCGCGTAGTTCGCTGAAACTTGACACTGTCTGTCAACTCCACAGCGTGGTAAACAAGCAAATTGAATTGTCTGGGACAAAAATGTTTGTTGACATAGATACGCTGGTTCTCACACAGTCTCGTAATGGGATCTGTAGTGATACGTGAGGAGCGTTCGCTGTCCTCCAATTAAGAACTGATGATTGAAGACAATAGTAAAGCTTAAAGCTTCAGGGAGGTTGGGGGGGGGGTGGGAGAAAAAATGTTAGTGAAGTAAAAACTAGCGAATATCGGTGATTTCATATGGTGTTAAGTAGTGTGTTACAGAATGCAACACGCTAACTGCAAGATGTTATACACACAGAAAATGTAAAGCTATGAAGCGCATAACACACCTCGCACAAAATGTGAGCTACACATATTAATAAAAATCTACACACTACAGCAATTACATACTGTATACTTCAATTGTTAAACACAACGAATGGTGCGCACTCACTAAATAAAAAATTGCACTCACATCAACAGGACTTTAAATAGGATATAAGTACACAATTTTAAAACAAGTTTGGATCGTAATCAGCAAGTAAACTTAACTTCCGTTTACAGATGGGCGGTATCACTCTTAGCCGATCTTAACAATAGTCAGTGTAGGCGACCCCCCCCCCCCACCAAATTTATTTTATTTTAAATTGATACTCCATTCCATCTGCTATTCGTGCGGCCCTTTTTTTTTTAATATTAGAGCCTAGTGTGGCTTGCGGTTCGAAAAGTTTTCCCCAGGGGTGGGGTGTCGGCCAAAATATTTGCCGACACCGACATTTGATTGGCTCCCTCTGGTTGGAGAAGGGAGATTATTCTAGGAGAACTGCTCAGACCAACTCCTCTCCCCAGCTGTGCCCGATAGGTGTCATGCAATCGGCGCCACGCATTTGTCTTGTAACTTTAACTACACATTTATGGACCACACGTTCGATCCTCGCCCAAGAATGCCATCTCTGCTGAAGCTACCTTTGGTCAAACCTCTAAATATTACGGGCAGCCATTGTAATGAGTGGCAAAGAATTACTGTACATAACACATGACATTCTGTACATAACATTAAGATAATTCAGTAGTTTATTCGCCATACATGACGTTCGGGTATACAGCGTTAGACAAGACATGGAGCCAAATACGGCCCACAGACCCGACCCGGGCCAACCATTCGTTACAAAATCAATCCCAGCATTGGCCTTTCATGTTATGACGTTAAAATGTAATGGAAGTTAGTTCAACACTCCACCCCATCTGTTCTTGGTCCGTCCAGCTCGTCAAATTACGTCACTAATGTGGCCCTCGACCACAAAAAAAAAAAGAATGCCCACCCCTGCATTAGATTATGAAGTAGCACATTCGGTGTACGCGACATTTGGTAGCAACATTAGATTATGAAGTAGCACATCCGATGTAAGTGACATTTGGTAGTAACATTAGATTATGAAGTAGCACATTCGGTGTACGTGACATTTGGTAGTAACATTAGATTATGAAGTAGCACATTCGATGTAAGTGACATTTGGTAGTAACATTAGATTATGAAGTAGCACATTCGGTGTACGTGACATTTGGTAGTAACATTAGATTATGAAGTAGCACATTCGATGTGACATTTGGTAGTAACATTAGAATATGAAGTAGCACATTCGATGTAAGTGACATTTGGTAGTAACATTAGATTATGAAGTAGCACATTCGATGTGACATTTGGTAGTAACATTAGATTATGAAGTAGCACATTCGATGTGACATTTGGTAGTAACATTAGATTATGAAGTAGCATATTCGGTGTACGTGACATTTGGTAGTAACATTAGATTATGAGGTAGCACATTCGGTGTACGTTACATTTGGTAGTAACATTAGATTATGAAGTAGCACATTCGGTGTACGTGACATTTAGTATATAAAATTCAAATAATTCTATAACATTTAATTGTGTTTTAATTAACGGCACTGCTCAGAAACTTGGCCGGGTACGCCATAATATATGTAAAGAAGTTCAAACTTATTTTTAAAAAATGAACCTTTCCTCCTTGTGACTGGCTGTTGCAGTGACCCATTCTCACGCATGTACCATGGAACCCCAAAACTACTTAAGTTGACCTTTGACCATCTGATCTGGATGACTACGTAACTGAATGATTGATCAGTTCTTCGCACGGTCTCGCGAGATGAACGTTAACGTAGCTGCGTTTTGTTGTAATCTCTGTTTATAATCATCGCTACCATTAATACTCTAACTAGTAGAAAAGCCTGCTGAAGCTGGCGGAACGAAATCTTACAGAAGTGATAACAAAGAGATGTACGAAACACTGCAATAGAAAAAGAACATGTGGCCTTTATTGCCATGAACAGAATACGATATGAACAGAAATAACAAAGAAATGTATGAAATACTGTAATAGAAAAAAACATTTGACTTTTATTGCCATGAACATTCTTAAGTACAACGTATACAACGTTATACATGCACGATATGAAAACTACCCAAGGTTACAATGCGTACACCGCACGATATGAAAACTACCTGTGAGGGAGACACACGCATAGGTTAGACGATTATGTATTTAAGGATTTAAATATTTTTAAACGAACGGAATTTCGAGGCAAGACATATCTCTTAAGACATTTAAGATGTCAAGGTTGATCGTGGAAATTTGAACTCAGGCTGTGTTGTATGAAGGAAATGCATACCTGTTGAGACAGACACATAGGCAAAGACTCAAACACCCCCCCACACACACACACACATGAATATATTTATATATAAGAAAATACTTAATGCCAGTAAAAGTTTCTCAAGTTAGAAACAAGTATTGTGGCAGAGAAATATGTCTAGCAAAAACCATGTTATATATTGTATTGTTATTTCCTTTAATTTTAGTTATTGTAATAAAACACATAAGCAAGCACTTACCTATATAACAGTTAGAAATGTGCGAAACGTCCAGTGTGGTTGAGCATAAAATGTCTCATTTCCCTTCAGGTCATGTGACTGGAATGTCCGAGTCTGGTTAAAATACAAATCTTCTGGCGATTGAAACCAACGAATGAGAATATAGATACTGTTGTTGTCCTTGTTTGTTTGTTTTTTTATCGGCTGTGTGAAATGTAAAAACTGCTGGCTTTCATCTTCTGCCCTGCCATTGTTTGTGTGTGTGTGTGTGAGAGAGAGAGAGAGAGAGAGAGACAGTGTCTTGTTTTGTCAGCCTATGATGTTGTCATGGCAGTGGCGCACACTGACATATGACGTTATGCACATGTTGGGCGCCTCATCGCCCCATCCACCACTCTTGTCACGTAAAGAAAGAGAGAGACAGAGAGACAGAGAAAGAGTGGAGTAGGATGAAGAGATGATTCTGACAGAAGGCGGGGTGTGTGAGGGGAAGCTGTCATGTTGTGCGGTAGGGCGCCCAGTGTGTGGGATGGAGGACTGGGTTTTAGGGTTGACACGCCCTCGTCAAAGAAGAGAGTGAGAGTGAGTGAGAGACGGAGAGGGAGTGAGAGAGGGAGGGGAGAATCGATTGGTTTTATCCTCTTGTCTTCCCGATGGTGCCCTGTTGTGTATGGCTTCAAGTTGAAGTCCTCAAGGTAGGACAACCGCATGGAGGAATCTGGACAGGATGACAGTTTAGTATGTGTAGCTACTTGTGTGTTTGTATGACTGTCAGTTTGTGTGCTCTGGTCACAGTTTAGTATGTCTAGCTACTTGTGTGTTTGTATGACTGTCAGTTTGTGTGCTCTGGTCACAGTTTAGTATGTCTAGCTACTTGTGTGTTTGTATGTTTGTCAGTTTGCGTGCTCTGGTCACAGTTTAGTATGTCTAGCTACTTGTGTGTTTGTATGACTGTCAGTTTGCGTGCTCTGGTCACAGTTTAGTATGTCTTGCTACGTTTGTGTTTGTATGTACCTTTATGTCTGTTCGGTAAAAATATAAACACCGTTAGATATTGTTACGTGTTTGTGTGCCTATCTGTATTCAGATTGGTGGACGTGTACATATAGATAGGCAGACGATTAGATTGATTGGAGATATTAATTTTTATTTTGTTTCTACAAAAGTTTCATTGGACTAAAAAATCACTTTTCCTCTCTTCACAACTTTATCTTGCGCATTATACTTATTCGTGTGGTTCTCCCATCCAAGTTTTACATTTAATTATAACTATTAATAGACATAAATGTGTTCACGTTTGTCACATTTAGGGCTCTTACCCCCCAGTTACTTCAAAATTCTCGCCAAATATGTTGCGGTATAATTTATATATATATATATATATATATATATATATATATATATATATATATATATTGAGGGCAGGCTCGCCAATTACGTTACGGTGATTTTAATATGCTTCACAAAATATGTCACGTCAGCTTTTATATGTGCTAAATATGTCACGTTTACTTTTCTGACTAATATATATAACAGAACTCAGTGCAGTACACAATACAACGAATACTTTAATACAACTATAATACAACTTTGCTTATTTAAAGATCTCCTAACTACTTCTAGTATAACAAACTACTTAGATCTACCTATGTCTATTCTACGACTGTCAGCACTATACTCTCATCTACTATCTACAGTCTACCGTCTACTGAATATTAACTTATTCTAACTTAACTTTATAAAGGTCGGAGTGTAGGGGGTGATCACGCTTGCTATGCATATGTCGTGCAACAAAGTAAGTTGGGAGCTTGGCTTGACCATTACCTTGGGTTACGTAACATGGTCAACTAAGATGAGTCACTTATTTGGGAGGGGAAAGTTTCACCTGTCGGTGTAGAGAGGGGGCGGTGAAGGTGGGGGGGGTAAATTTTAAACGCTACACCCCCACGCCCACACCTCCCCGTCATCTTTTGTCAGAGAACGTCGATCGAATTGATCGATTGAAGGCGACCTCTGTCAAATGTGATCATTTTGAAAAAAGCATTTGTTTTACTAACTTTTTTTTTTTTCCTGTTGTTGTGTTGTTTTTTGTTGATGTGGGTTGAAGTCCTCAAGGTATTACAACCCCTTGGAGGAAGAAGGAGGGATTGTTTTTAACTTCATTCTTCTCTGTGAGACTCCCGTCACGTTCAAACACTCTTTACTTGCTATAATAGTCCACTCACCATTTACTTTGTGGTAAACTGAGCCAATAGAACTACGTCAAGAGGACACGTACTCACTGTGGCTAGCCCAAAAGAGACAAAATCTTTCTCCCTCATCCCCCCGCCCTCCCCTAACCTAATGTGATCTTATCACGGGTTTTGTACGCCCCGCCCCTTAATTCAATATGGTTCGTCTCCCGCCCCCCCCCCTGTCAAGAGGCCGTGCCAGTTCCAGTCAACCATATCCCAAAGAAAGTAGATCATCCCAGGTGTAAGAAAGTAGGTCATCCCATGTGTAAGAAAGTAGGTCATCCCAGGTGTAAGAAAGTAGGTAATCCCAGGTGATTATTAATATAATGTTAATCCTGATTTAAAACTATTAAAAATCCTATTAATTAAATTACCCCTCCCCCCCCCTTTATATTTTAAAAGAGAAATGATTAGCAACGTGCATTTACATGGTCCAATGGAATCCCTTTGTCCAGTGATTGTCTGTTAGTGATGTAGATCTCTATTCTGAATTTTATACACATATTTTTGTACATTACTTATTTTAAAAAAAAATTAAAAAAAAAAAAAAAAAATTTTTTTGTGTGAATTGTCAACAACGACATTGATGATTAGAGCGCTTCATTTGTCCCCCTCTGACAAAAAGAAGTTCAGATTCAAGCGCTGGGTTTGTCCCAAAAGACAAAAAAAAAAATTCAGTTCCGCAATTAGGATGTACTCCAGATTTGAATTAGAAAAAAATTCAATTATGTCGCCCAAGGCTGCAAATATTTGTTTCATTACTTTAAGATATGCGTGTTTATCGGGTCAAATTACCTCAGTGCTGACCAACTTTTTGTGTGGGGCACCCCATCAGTCCTGAGCACACTTCTGTACATGACTACTATCTATGCTGAGCACACTTCTGTACATGACTACTATCTATGATGAGCACACTTCTGTACATAACTACTATCTATGATGAGCACACTTCTGTACATGACTACTATCTATGCTGAGCACACTTCTGTACACGACTACTACCTTTGATGAGCACACTTCTGTGCATGACTACTATCTATGCTGAGCACACTTCTGTGCATGACTACTATCTATGCTGAGCACACTTCTGTACATGACTACTATCTATGCTGAGCACACTTCTGTACATGACTACTATCTATGCTGAGCACACTTCTGTACATGACTACTATCTATGCTGAGCACACTTCTGTACACGACTACTATCTTTGATGAGCACACTTCTGTGCATGACTACTATCTATGCTGAGCACACTTCTGTACATGACTACTATCTATGCTGAGCACACTTCTGTGCATGACTACTATCTATGCTGAGCACACTTCTGTACATGACTACTATCTATGCTGAGCACACTTCTGTGACATGACTACTATCTATGCTGAGCACACTTCTGTACATGACTACTATCTATGCTGAGCACACTTCTGTGCATGACTACTATCTATGCTGAGCACACTTCTGTACATGACTACTATCTATGCTGAGCACACTTCTGTGCATGACTACTATCTATGCTGAGCACTCTTCTGTACATGACTACTATCTATGCTGAGTACTCTACAGTGCTGCGTCCCTATCTGTCCCGGGCCCGATTATTACTATTCAGTTCAATCGGCTTAAAGCCAGACTCTAGAACGTTATCACCAATACGATCGATCGACTAATCTTGTCATAAGACTATTGTTAACGTACAAAACGTATATTACTTGAAAGTGTACAAATGTCAAGTAGCATGTTAAAATTACCGTATTCGATCATAGAACTTACTGAGCGCAGTGTTAAAATAGAATTCAACTGGTGCAAAGCACATTGCTAAAAATAGATACATGATAAAACTGATCGCACCTGTGGGCTGACAACCGTGTGTGGTGTGTAGACGGTTAACTTTATATGTGAAGTTCGCGGGTTCGATCCCCTTTAATAGAGCTTTGATTTTTGTTTTTTTTTTAAGTCCTCATGAAGTTCCGCCAAACTTAACATTAGTTGGAGAAGAATATGCGAGTCTTCTCCCGTGGTGCCTCCTTTGTTATTGCACTTCCGACTATGGTGGGGGTGATTAATTTTAAAATAGAAGGTAATCATAACAGCCTTCAATTAGGTATTTTACAGTATCTAAGAGATAAATTACTGATAATTACGTGGTCTTAAAATAGACCTATATTATAATAAAAACATTAAAAAAAAATATTATTGAACGTTCATTTATTTTGTGTCCTAGAGTAACGCCGGGAAATGTGATGACCTGTAGTTGAGTAGCTTCCCCTTGATCGACACACCCACCAGATTTTATTATTCAGCTCGAGGCTAGGAAAATAACAATATTGGCTGACTGTTATTAATTAAATGAAGAAGAAAAAATTATATATGTGTGTGTGTGTGTGTGTGTGTGTGTGTGCGTGCGCGAGTATATCGACCGCAGGATGTTAGCGGAGAGAGAAAATGATCGGCGATTTATTTAAAATTGCTTTGTTTGTCTGGAGAGAAATTACTTCACGAGGGGAGGGAAAAAAAACCGTCTTCAACTTAAAGCCGGCGGTAGGGAAGGGATTAGCGCATTATTGGATTATTACCTTAAAGAAGACAACACATACACAATCACCTTCCTCACATATACATACAAAGAGACACTGAGTGAGTTCATCGCACATTCACACTTACATACATATATGCACACACACACAGACACAGAGTGAGTTAATCGTACAATCATTCGCTAATCGAGTTGTGTACAAAAATTCGCTCACAGTTTACGAAAATTGCTCATAATGTGCCAGGGCTGTTAGGGTGCTTTGTTGTGGGTCAGCTGTTGACACAAACACAAAGAAATTTAACACACATAAGTGGAAAAGAAGTGAAAGACACGAAATATGAGTGAGAGGATGTAGAGAAAGAAAGGCGAGGTGGGAAAGAAGAGAAAATACGGGGGGAAAGATTGGGTGGAAACAAAAAAAAAAGAGGCGCACGAAAAGGGAAACAACTAATCACACGAAACTCAACTCTCCAAGGGAGACAACCCGCGGGGAAGAATCAATACCGCCCAACAGGGACTCAGACGCTAGCGCCCCCAATCATAATTACAGCAACAATAGTAATAAATAATAATAATAGGAAACAATATCAGAAGCGACAGTAGCAATACTAGCAAGAGACGGGCTTGACTGTCAGGCTGTTTATAATTGTCTGTTATTGCCTTCAGAGACTTGTCGACAGTTGTCAATGTAGACGTTTTGTTGACATAGTGTGTGTCAATGTAGACGTTTTGTTGACAGTGTGTGTCAATGTAGACGTTTTGTTGACATAGTGTGTGTCAATGTAGACGTTTCGTTGACATAGCTTATGTCAATGTAGACGTTTTGTTGACATAGTTTATGTCATTGTAGATGCCTTTCACAAATGTGGAACGTATCACATTATTGCAAACATTTGACAATTATTACACTTCACATGTATGTGACCTTTACATGGCATGCGCTAGACAGAATCGTTTTTTTTTTCAAATGTACGAACGCAGCTTTACCCTGTACAATACATTCTTATTTTTTTCA
>JAGDYQ010000040.1:5541048-5586617 GCA_021962125.1 Bulinus truncatus
TTCATATTGTTGGTGTTACTCTATCCAAGAATTAACTGAGAATTTATAAAGTGGCAGCCATGTTTAACTGTGTAATTCTTTTATTTATTTTTTTGTATTCTGATATTTTGTAATTTACCATCAATACAACAGCACTGACTTCTCTCCCCTTTACAACAGCACCGGGTGGAGAAGGTGGAATGAGGGGTGGAGAAGGTGGAATGAGGGGTGGAGTGGGTGGAATGAGGGGTGGAGAAGGTGGAATGAGGAAGGGAGAAGGTGGAATGAGGAGTGGAGAAGGTGGAATGAGGGGTGGAGTGGGTGGTATGAGGGGTGGAGTAGGTGGTATGAGGGGTGGAGTGGGTGGTATGAGTGGTGGAGAAGGTGGAATGAGGAGTGGAGTAGGTGGTATGAGGGGTGGAGTGGGCGGTATGAGTGGTGGAGAAGGTGGAATGAGGAGTGGAGTAGGTGGTATGAGGGGTGGAGTGGGTGGTATGAGTGGTGGAGAAGGTGGAATGAGGAGTGGAGTAGGTGGTATGAGGGGTGGAGTGGGTGGTATGAGTGGTGGAGAAGGTGGAATGAGGAGTGGAGTAGGTGGTATGAGGGGTGGAGTGGGTGGTATGAGTGGTGGAGAAGGTGGAATGAGGAGTGGAGTAGGTGGTATGAGGGGTGGAGTGGGTGGTATGAGTGGTGGAGAAGGTGGAATGAGGAGTGGAGTAGGTGGTATGAGGGGTGGAGTGGGTGGTATGAGGGGTGGAGAAGGTGGAATGAGGAGTGGAGTTGGTGGTATGAGGGGTGGAGTAGGTGGTATGAGGGGTGGAGTAGGTGGTATGAAGGGTGGAGTGGGTGGTATGAGGTATGTCTTTAGACCCGTAAGAAATTTCTAGCCTGAAGCAATAGCCATAAAAAATGTAAGTTTCTGTTAGTTCAATGGACCACTTAGAAGTATTTCTAGGGATCGATCTATGACATTCTACTTGGAGATTGAAGGCCTAAGGTGTCAAGACATGGCATGTGGTATTTTAGACAGCAGGGGACAGAGCCTAAAGGCATTAATGATTAACGTATTTAACAAGCTCTTATACTATATCCCACAATTAGCGGCAGAGAGATAATGAAAGAGAGAGAGAGAGAGAGAGAGAGAGAGAGGGATTAGAAAGAAAGAGAGAGAGAGAGAGAAACGACGGATAGAGAGAGCCTGTGAGAAATAGAGATAGAGAGACGGATGCATAGACAGAGGGGTGTATTAAACAAATATTTCTTCTTCAAACACAGGACAACAGGCTGAAATAATAATACACACTAACTGTCAGAAAAACTGATGGTTTGAAGCATAAGTCATCATCATATACTGCTCAATATTTGACTCAACAATTTAAAGGAGTACTTCCCAAAAATAAAACAGTTATTGTTTTTTTTTCACTTTCCTAGATCAGACCAAGTATATATAAAAAAAAGTTTCCTTAGACCTAACGGACCATCGGGGCAGATGAAGTGTAGAATTCATCTGTTTCTATAACCTCGGCATATGAAGGGATTGTGTGGTTAGCACAACGCCCAGCCGCCTTAACTTCCCCAACTTAAGTCAGGTACCCATTTAAAGCTGTGTGGGACTTGTGGGACGACTTTGCATCAAATTTCACCTGTAAAAATTTCCATGGGCCTCACCGAGGATCGAACCCAGGACTCTCAGGTCAACAGTCTAGTATCTACACCACTCGGTCTTACAGACCAAGTATAAAGTCTTATGAAATTCCACTTGTGACTTTTTGTGACTAAGTCAACCTTAATATTGTTTTAATTTCGTGATAATTTCTAACGAGCTAAATACACACATAGTCAACAACTGCTGAAAGTGCCGTCACGAAATATTTCTTTAAATCAAATATTGTGTTAAATGAATTGAGATTAACATGAAAATTATTTAAAAAAAAAACAATCACTATAGATCTGTCATGACCATTTTTTTTTCTTATATGCGGCTTGTAGAATTTATCCGTGGATAAACATCTATAAGGGGAGATAAGAAGATTATTATTTTTACATAGACACATAGCCGTAGGAGAGGAAGAGTTATCCTGATTGTATTTAATTAAATCTAACCGAGTTAGTCGATTGATTAACTTTTTGATATGAAAGTAAACTTAGTGACATTTTTTTACACTAAAAAAGTCACATATTTTTTTTTCTTTTTACAACTTTCAATAATCGATTTTTTTTTTAAATGGTATATTCGAGTAGTGAATGTAACATAATAAATAACAAAAGAGGTTTTCGAGTAAAGAACGACCTAATGACAAGAGCTTGGCCTACTACAGTACTCATGGTAGCTAATAGATGATCTTGGTGACAGTCAGCTCCGTAGCATGAAAATTCTACATCAGGGGCCAGGCATTCTACAGCAGGGGCAAGGCAATAGCAGGGAGGCCATGTAATACATTTTACTAAGTAGAACAAATAAGCATGGGGGGGCAGACAAAACGCAGGGGGCGGCCCCCGTGCCCCCCCCCTCGCACGCTACGGGCCTGGTGCCAGTGCATCAATGGCGTATAACAGTGTTTCCCAAACACTCGGAATCTGAAAAAAACTTGTCAGAGAAATATTGCATAAATTATTTTTTAAACTTGTGGTTTGCCCTCATTTTATAGTTTTCTTCATACCGACTTGAAGTCACTATGTTGTTGTTATTTATTTCAGCGCCGCCTAGCATGGCAGGGTGTAGTGTTCCTGACACAGCAGCTTCATTGACGGAGCTGATGTATGTAGTGTTGTTTTCGTCGCCGAAAACTAAAACTAAAACCTTCGTTAACGAAAATGTTGACTTTTCGTCAACGATAACTAAAACTAAAACTAAAATTATCAGCAAGACTAAAACTAGACGAAAACTAAATCTCGTAGACAAAAGACTGAATAAAAACTGAAACTAAAACTCCCCAACGAAATAAAAACTAAAATCCCCATTTATCGTCTTTTCCGGTAAAATGTTGACACATGAAAGAAAGAACAACAAAAGATAAAAAAAAAAAGAAAAATGACAGCCGACGATATAAATTTTGCTTTGAAAGTTTGAAATTGCCACGCGGTTAGATCAAAGAGTGTCGTTTTACAAGATACAGTCGATTCCGCTTAATTGGGACACATCGGGACCGAGGCTTTTTGTCCCAATTAAGCGGCTGTCCCAGTTAAACATACAAATTTACTATTGGCTTCTTGGTTTGGTTTCTTTGAGATATGTCCCACATAAGCGGTGTCCCAATAAAGCGGAATCCACTGTATTTTTTTTAAATTTGTTGATGTTCATGTATTTCTATTCAATTAATTGTTTTTAACCACCCAAATTGTATTGTTTGTTGAACTCGGCATATTATTTAATAATATAATATGTGTTAATTATATGATATTGTTTTATTACAAAGTTTTCAATTTTAATTAAAACATACAGTTTTAGAATTTAATACCATTCAATTAATTATTTTTAATGAAATGTAGTAAATACTAAAAAAAATGAATTAATAAATAAAAACAATTAATAAATATAAATAAGCACACGTGAATTAACAACTCAATTAACAAACATACACACAAGAATACAGTAAGGTATATAATTTATCACTATATAACCTATAAACACTTACAGTATATACATTTATATATATATATATATATATATATATATATGTGTGTGTGTGTGTGTGTGTGTGTGTGTGTGTGTGGGTGTGTTGTGTGTGTGTATAACTGACAGATGGATAAAAAAATTAAGTTTTTTTTTCTGTCGTTCATTAAAACATTGAACAAATAGTTGACAGAAAGAAAGTAAATGAATGAAAGAATCTAAGAATAACATTTATAGACCTCGGCGCGCAAAGAGTCTTCAAAAGAAGATTAAAGCTAAATTTTTCCTTCAACTCGCCGACCGTGGTGTATTGATGGGGAGGTGGCTTTCGTTAACATTGGTAGAGTTGATGGCTGCTAGTAGGGATTGAATTTATGTAGATGACAATGTATTAAAATCGCTATTGTTTTTTTGCAAATAGTGGCACTAGTAAAGTATCGGTATAGAGTATCGAAATTTTTTTGTTTAAATTGTATCGGCGATACACAAATCAATACTTGATACAAAAAGGATCGGCAATACAGCAACCAATAATAATAAAAAGTATCGCCGATACTGTATTGGCCGATACCGATACTTCGATACTAACAACCCTGAATATAAGTCATCAAAATAATAGAACTACTTCACTCTTCAAGTAAACTGTTGTTACTTAGTTTAGTTATTTCAGAGTTCTAGGTCTTAGAATAAACACGTTTGTTTTAATTTTGACTTACGTTTTCGGTTTCTTATTGTTATTACGTTTTTAGTTGTTTTTTTGTACATGCACTGCAAGTCTGCTAGTCTACAACTTTAGTCAAAAATTTAGTCATGGTATTGGCACATAACACAATGTGATAGTGTGACTTATAATGTGACAATGAAGTGAAATGACTCAGTTTCAGTACACTGAGCTGTCATCTCTGTGACTACTATTATTATGCTTCAATCTGTTTCAACAATTGGTCATGAACAATGATGTTATTTGTAATTGGTGTTTACAAGACTAAAACTAAAAGTGAAACTAAAATGAATAAGACGAAAACTAAAACTCTGGTGTTTTAGTCGACGAAAACTAAAACGAAAACTAAAACTGGGCCTAAAACTAAAACTAGACTAAAACTAAAAATATTACAGAAAAAACGAAATAAAAACTGAAACTAAAATAGGACCTGGGACTAAAACAACACTAGATGTATGTCTGTCATGTTTACTGAGCGGCTGGCTGAGTATGGCCCGCTACATCTCCCGGCTCATCAGAATAAAAGGTTTTAAATAATTGCCCAGACTAACAGGGTGTGTCTACTGACGGCAGGCCGAAATGGCAAATCATCAGTTTTTTTCCTACCACACGGACAGGGGCGATGGTGTGCCTACGCCCTTCACCGGCAACGGTAGGCTGCGATAGCGTTCATGAATTTGAAGTTAATATCTTATACAGGTTAGATATCACTTATCAATAAGTTCTTATTACATCTAAGCTGATTTAATCAATCAAATTAGTTTTTAAATGATTAGGTCATTTAGTATATGGAGGAATGCTCCCATGCGCCATGGTCTAGAAATTGTTATATATATATATATATATATATATATATATATATATATACATTTTACATATACATTAGAAAGGTTTTAGTTAATTACTTAAATCAATCCTTTTTTTTTTAATTGTCATTCACATATTTAAATAGGAAATAATATATATACATTATATACTTTGCAATTAAAAAATGTATTAATCAATTTTTATTTTCTTGTATGTAAATACTTTAAAATTATATTGATTAGCTTGTTTTGCCATATATGTTTGTCAATTATCTCCCTTGAGAACTGACCTTTGATTCCTTACTCTTCTTTAATTAGTACTATTATCATTTAATTTCTTTGTAAAGGAGTTAAAATTTAACAACTATTTAAAGCCAGTGTTGTATATGACGTCTGTTATGGCTGTTAACCTATGAGCTTAAGGCCTTGCGTGATACGCAAACAGTTTGTATCACATTTTGGTATGCTGTTGGGTTTTACGGGCCCCCAGCAACTGCTTTACCCAGAGACCTCTAGTTCTATAAATATTTTTTCTTCAAGTCTATATTGACTATTTGTATTTTGACTACAGAATGGGAAGTATGGGAAGTATAGGAAGTATGGGAAATATGGGAAGTATAGGAAGTATGGGAAATATGGGAAGTATGGGAAGTATAGGAAGTATGGGAAATATGGGAAGTATGGGAATTATGGGAAGCATGGGAAGTATAGGAAGTATAGGAAGTATGGGAAGTATAGGAAGTATGGGAAATATGGGAAGTACGGGAAGTATTTGAAGTATAGGAAGTATGGGAAATATGGGAAGTATGGGAAGTATGGGAAGTATAGGAAGTATGGGAAGTATAGGAAGTATGGGAAATATGGGAAGTATAGGAAGTATGGGAAATATGGGAAGTATAGGAAGTATGTGAAATATGGGAAGTATAGGAAGTATGTGAATTATGGGAAGTATAGGAAGTAGGGGAAATATGGGAAGAACGGGAAGTATTTGAAGTATAGGAAGTATGGGAAATATGGGAAGTATGGGAAGTATGGGAAGTATGGGAAGTATGGGAAGTATAGGAAGTATGGGAAGTATAGGAAGTATGGGAAATATAGGAAGTATAGAAAGTATGGGAAATATGGGAAGTATAGGAAGTATGTGAATTATGGGAAGTATAGGAAGTATGGGAAATATGGGAAGTTATAGAAGTATGGGAAGTATGGGAAATATGGGAAGTATAGGAAGCATGTGAAGTATGGGAAGCATAGGAAGTATGGGAAGTATGGGAAGTATGGGAAATATGGGAAATATGGGAAGTATAGGAAGTATAGGAAGTATGGGAAGTATGGGAAGTATAGGAAGTATGTGAAGTATAGGAAGTATAGGAAGTATGGGAATTATGGGAAGTATAGGAAGTATGGGAAATATGGGAAGTATAGGAAGTATGGGAAGTATGGGAAATATGGGAAGTATAGGAAGTATGTGAAGTATGGGAAGCATAGGAAGTATGGGAAGTATGGGAAGTATAGGAAGTATGGGAAATATGGGAAGTATAGGAAGTATGGGAAATATGGGAAGTATAGGAAGTATGTGAATTATGGGAAGTATAGGAAGTATGGGAAATATGGGAAGTATAGGAAGTATGGGAAGTATGGGAAATATGGGAAGTATAGGAAGTATGTGAAGTATGGGAAGCATAGGAAGTATGGGAAGTATAGGAAGTATAGGAAGTATGGGAATTATGGGAATTATAGGAAGTATGGGAAATATGGGAAGTATAGGAAGTATGGGAAGTATGGGAAATATGGGAAGTATAGGAAGTATGTGAAGTATGGGAAGCATAGGAAGTATGGGAAGTATGGGAAGTATGGGAAATATGGGAAGTATGGGAAGTATGGGAAGTATAGGAAGTATGGGAAGTATAGGAAGTATGGGAAATATGGGAAGTATAGGAAGTATGGGAAATATGGGAAGTATAGGAAGTATGTGAATTATGGGAAGTATAGGAAGTATGGGAAATATGGGAAGTATAGGAAGTATGGGAAGTATGGGAAATATGGGAAGTATAGGAAGTATGTGAATTATGGGAAGTATAGGAAGTAGGGGAAATATGGGAAGAACGGGAAGTATTTGAAGTATAGGAAGTATGGGAAATATGGGAAGTATAGGAAGTATGTGAATTATGGGAAGTATAGGAAGTATGGGAAATATGGGAAGTATAGGAAGTATGGGAAGTATGGGAAATATGGGAAGTATAGGAAGTATGTGAAGTATGGGAAGCATAGGAAGTATGGGAAGTATGGGAAGTATGGGAAGTATGGGAAATATAGGAAGTATGTGAAGTATAGGAAGTATAGGAAGTATGGGAATTATGGGAAGTATAGGAAGTATGGGAAATATGGGAAGTATAGGAAGTATGGGAAGTATGGGAAATATGGGAAGTATAGGAAGTATGTGAAGTATGGGAAGCATAGGAAGTATGGGAAGTATGGGAAGTATAGGAAGTATGGGAAATATGGGAAGTATAGGAAGTATGGGAAATATGGGAAGTATAGGAAGTATGTGAATTATGGGAAGTATAGGAAGTATGGGAAATATGGGAAGTATAGGAAGTATGGGAAGTATGGGAAATATGGGAAGTATAGGAAGTATGTGAAGTATGGAAGCTTAATAGGAAGTATGGGAAGCATAGGAAGTATAGGAAGTATGGGAATTATGGGAATTATAGGAAGTATGGGAAATATGGGAAGTATAGGAAGTATGGGAAGTATGGGAAATATGGGAAGTATAGGAAGTATGTGAAGTATGGGAAGCATAGGAAGTATGGGAAGTATGGGAAGTATGGGAAATATGGGAAGTATGGGAAGTATGGGAAGTAAAGGAAGTATGGGAAGTATAGGAAGTATGGGAAATATGGGAAGTATAGGAAGTATGTGAATTATGGGAAGTATAGGAAGTATGGGAAATATGGGAAGTATAGGAAGTATGGGAAGTATGGGAAATATGGGAAGTATAGGAAGTATGTGAAGTATGGGAAGCATAGGAAGTATGGGAAGTATGGGAAGTATGGGAAATATGGGAAATATGGGAAGTATTGGAAGTATAGGAAGTATGTAAAGTATGGGAAGTATAGGAAGTATGTGAAGTATAGGAAGTATAGGAAGTATAGGAAGTATGGGAAATATGGGAAGTATAGGAAATATGGGAATTATGGGAAGTATAGGAAGTATGGGAAATATGGGAAGTATAGGAAGTATGGGAAGTATGGGAAGTATGGGAAATATGGGAAGTATAGGAAGTATAGGAAGTATGTGAAGTATAGGAAGTATAGGAAGTATGGGAATTATGGGAAGTATAGGAAGTATGGGAAATATGGGAAGTATAGGAAGTATGGGAAGTATGGGAAATATGGGAAGTATAGGAAGTATGTGAAGTATGGGAAGCATAGGAAGTATGGGAAGTATGGGAAGTATGGGAAATATGGGAAGTATGGGAAGTATGGGAAGTATAGGAAGTATGGGAAGTATAGGAAGTATGGGAAATATGGGAAGTATAGGAAGTATGGGAAATATGGGAAGTATAGGAAGTATGTGAATTATGGGAAGTATAGGAAGTATGGGAAATATGGGAAGTATAGGAAGTATGGGAAGTATGGGAAATATGGGAAGTATAGGAAGTATGTGAATTATGGGAAGTATAGGAAGTAGGGGAAATATGGGAAGAACGGGAAGTATTTGAAGTATAGGAAGTATGGGAAATATGGGAAGTATAGGAAGTATGTGAATTATGGGAAGTATAGGAAGTATGGGAAATATGGGAAGTATAGGAAGTATGGGAAGTATGGGAAATATGGGAAGTATAGGAAGTATGTGAAGTATGGGAAGCATAGGAAGTATGGGAAGTATGGGAAGTATGGGAAATATGGGAAATATAGGAAGTATGTGAAGTATAGGAAGTATAGGAAGTATGGGAATTATGGGAAGTATAGGAAGTATGGGAAATATGGGAAGTATAGGAAGTATGGGAAGTATGGGAAATATGGGAAGTATAGGAAGTATGTGAAGTATGGGAAGCATAGGAAGTATGGGAAGTATGGGAAGTATAGGAAGTATGGGAAATATGGGAAGTATAGGAAGTATGGGAAATATGGGAAGTATAGGAAGTATGTGAATTATGGGAAGTATAGGAAGTATGGGAAATATGGGAAGTATAGGAAGTATGGGAAGTATGGGAAATATGGGAAGTATAGGAAGTATGTGAAGTATGGGAAGCATAGGAAGTATGGGAAGTATAGGAAGTATAGGAAGTATGGGAATTATGGGAATTATAGGAAGTATGGGAAATATGGGAAGTATAGGAAGTATGGGAAGTATGGGAAATATAGGAAGTATAGAAAGTATGGGAAATATGGGAAGTATAGGAAGTATGTGAATTATGGGAAGTATAGGAAGTATGGGAAATATGGGAAGTATAGGAAGTATGGGAAGTATGGGAAATATGGGAAGTATAGGAAGTATGTGAAGTATGGGAAGCATAGGAAGTATGGGAAGTATGGGAAGTATGGGAAATATGGGAAATATGGGAAGTATAGGAAGTATAGGAAGTATGGGAAGTATGGGAAGCATAGGAAGTATGTGAAGTATAGGAAGTATAGGAAGTATGGGAATTATGGGAAGTATAGGGAAGTATGGGAAATATGGGAAGTATAGGAAGTATGGGAAGTATGGGAAATATGGGAAGTATAGGAAGTATGTGAAGTATGGGAAGCATAGGAAGTATGGGAAGTATGGGAAGTATAGGAAGTATGGGAAATATGGGAAGTATAGGAAGTATGGGAAATATGGGAAGTATAGGAAGTATGTGAATTATGGGAAGTATAGGAAGTATGGGAAATATGGGAAGTATAGGAAGTATGGGAAGTATGGGAAATATGGGAAGTATAGGAAGTATGTGAAGTATGGGAAGCATAGGAAGTATGGGAAGTATAGGAAGTATAGGAAGTATGGGAATTATGGGAATTATAGGAAGTATGGGAAATATGGGAAGTATAGGAAGTATGGGAAGTATGGGAAATATGGGAAGTATAGGAAGTATGTGAAGTATGGGAAGCATAGGAAGTATGGGAAGTATGGGAAGTATGGGAAATATGGGAAGTATGGGAAGTATGGGAAGTATAGGAAGTATGGGAAGTATAGGAAGTATGGGAAATATGGGAAGTATAGGAAGTATGTGAATTATGGGAAGTATAGGAAGTATGTGAATTATGGGAAGTATAGGAAGTATGGGAAATATGGGAAGTATAGGAAGCATGGGAAGTATGGGAAATATGGGAAGTATAGGTAGTATGTGAATTATGGAAGTATAGGAAGTAGGGGAAATATGGGAAGAACTGGAAGTATTTGAAGTATAGGAAGTATGGGAAATATGGGAAGTATAGGAAGTATGTGGAATTATGGGAAGTATAGGAAGTATGGGAAATATGGAAGTTTAGAGGAAGCATGGGGAAGTATGGGAACATGGGAAGTATAGGAAGCATGTGAAGTATAGGGAAGCATAGGAAGCATGGGAAGCTATATGGGAAGTATGGGAAATATAGGAAAAATATAGAAGTATGAAGTATAGGAAGTATAGGAAGTATGGGAATTATGGGAAGCATAGGAAGCATGAAATATGGGAAGCATAGGAAGTATGGGAAGCATGTGAAATATGGGAAGCATAGGAAGTATGTGAAGCATGGGGAAGCATAGGGAAGCATGGGAAGCATGGGAAGTATAGGAAGCATGGGAACATGGGAAGTATGGGAAGTATGGGAAGTATGGGAACATGGGGAAGCATAGGAAGTATGTGAATCATGGGAAGCATAGGAAGCATGGGAACATGGGAAGTATAGGAAGCATGGGAAGTATGGGAAGTATGGGAAGTATAGGAAGTATGTGAAGCATGGGAAGCATAGGAAGCATGGGAAGTATGGGAAGCATAGGAAGCATGGGAATTATGGGAATTATAGGAAGTATGGGAACATGGGAAGTATATAGGAAGCATGGGAAGCATGGGAAACATGGGAAGTATAGGAAGTATGTGAAGCATGTGGAAGTATAGGAAGCATGGGAAGTATGGGAAGCATGGGAAATATGGGAAGCATGGGGAAGTATGGGAAGTGGCAAAGAAGTATGGAAGTATAGGAAGTATGGGAAGTATAGGAAGTATAGGAAGCATGTGAATTTGATGGGAAGTATAGGAAGTATGGGGAAAGCATGGGAAGCATAGGGAAGCATGGGAAGCATGGGAAATATGGGAAGTATAGGAAGCATGTGAAGCATGGGGAAGCATAGGAAGCATGGGAAGCATGGGAAGCATGGGAAGGATGGGAAGAACATAGGGAAGCATTGGAAGCATAGGAAGTATAAAGTATGGGAAGTATAGGAAGCATGGTGAAGCATAGGAAGCATAGGAAGTATAGGAAGCATGGGAAAGCATGGGAAGCATAGGAAATATGGGAATTATGGGAAGCATAGGAAGCATGGGAAGCATGGGAAGTATAGGAAGTATGGGAAGCATGGGAAGCATGGGAACATGGGAAGCATAGGAAGTATAGGAAGTATGTGAAGTATAGGAAGCATAGGAAGCATGGGAACCATGGGAAGCATAGGAAGTATGGGAAGCATGGGAAGTATAGGAAGTATGGGAAGTATGGGAAATATAGGAAGTATAGGAAGTATGTGGAAGTATGGGAAGCATAGGAAGTATGGGAAGCATGGGAAGTATGGGAAGTATGGGAAGCATGTGGAAGTATGGAAGTATAGGAAGTATGGGAAGCATAGGAAGCATGGGAAATATGGGAAGCATAGGGAAGTGATGGGAAGTATGGGAAGTATAGGAAGTATGAATTATGGGAAGCATAGGAAGCATGGGAACATATGGAAGTATAGGAAGCATGGGAAGCATGGGAAATATGGAAGTATAGGAGGGTATGTGAATTATGGGAAGCATAGGAAGTAGGGGAAATATGGGAAGAACGGAAGTATTTGAAGTATAGGAAGTATGGGAACATATGGGAAGTATAGGAAGTATGTGAATCATGGGAAGTATAGGAAGTATGGGAACATGGAAGCATAGGAAGTATGGGAAGCATGGGAAGTATGGGAAGCATAGGAAGTATGTGAAGTATGGGAAGCATAGAAGTATGGGAAGCATGGGAAGCATGGGAAATATGGGGAAGCATAGGAAGTATGTGAAGCATAGGAAGTATAGGAAGAATGGGAATTATGGGGAAGCATAGGAAGCATGGGAAGCATGGGAAGCATAGGGAAGCATGGGAAGCATGGGAAATATGGGAAGCATAGGAAGCATGTGAAGCATGGGAAGCTTATAGGAAGCATGGGAAGTATGGGAAGTATAGGAAGCATGGGAAATATGGGAAGCATAGGAAGCATGGGGAAGTGGGGAAGCATAGGAAGCATGTGAATTATGGAAGTATAGGAAGTATGGGAACATGGGAAGCATAGGAAGCATGGGTTAAGTGTGGGAAGTATGGGAAGTATAGGAAGTATGTGAAGCATGGGGAAGCATAGGAAGTATGGGAAGTATAGGAAGTATAGGAAGTATGGGAATTGAGGAATTATAGGAAGTATGGGAAATATGGGAAGTATAGGAAGTATAGGAAGTATGGGAAGCATGGGAAGCATAGGAAGCATGTGGAAGCATGGGAAGACATGGGAAGTATGGGGAAGCATGGGAAGCATGGGAAATATGGGAAGTATGGGAAGCATGGGAAGCAAAGGAAGCATGGGAAGTATAGGAAGTGAATGGGAAATATGGGAAGCATAGGAAGCATGGTGAATTATGGGAAGTATAGGGAAGCATGGGGAATGTGGAAGTATAGGAAGTATGGGAAGCATGGGGAAGCATATGGAAGCATAGGAAGCATGTGAAGTATGGGAAGCATAGGAAGCATGGGAAGTATGGAAGCATGGGAAATATGGGAATATGGGAAGCATTGAAGCATAGGAAGCATGTAAAGTATGGGAAGCATAGGAAGCATGTGAAGTATAGGGGGAAGCTATAGGAAGCATGGGGAAATATGGGAAGCATAGGAAATATGGGAATTATGGGGATGATAGGAAGCATGGGAATATGGGGAAGTATAGGAAGTATAGGAAGTATGGGAAGTATGGGAAATATGGGAAGTATAGGAAGCATAGGAAGTATGTGAAGCATAGGAAGTATAGGAAGCTATGGGAACTTATGGGAAGTATAGGAAGTATGGGAAATATGGGAAGCATAGGAAGCATGGGAAGTATGGGAAATACGGGAAGTATAGGAAGTATGTGAAGTATGGGAAGCATAGGAAGTATGGGAAGTATGGGAAATATGGGAAGTATGGGAAGTATAGGAAGTATAGGAAGTATGGGAAGTATAGGAAGTATGTGAAGTATGAAAGTATAGGAAGTATAGGAAGTATGGGAAATATGGGAAGTATAGGAAGTATGGGAAGTATGGGAAATATGGGAAGTATAGGAAGTATGTGAAGTATGGGAAGCATAGGAAGTATGGGAAGTATGGGAAGTATGGGAAATATGGGAAGTATGGGAAGTATTTGAAGAATAGGAAGTATGGGAAATATGGGAAGTATGGGAAGTATGGGAAGTATGGGAAGTATAGGAAGTATGGGAAGTATAGGAAGTATGGGGAATATGGGAAGTATAGGAAGTATGGGAAATATGGGAAGTATGGGAAGTATAGGAAGTATGGGAAATATGGGAAGTATGGGAAGTATGGGAAGCATGGGAAGTATAGGAAGTATAGGAAGTATGGGAAATATGGGAAGTACGGGAAGTATTTGAAGTATAGGAAGTATGGGAAATATGGGAAGTATGGGAAGTATGGGAAGTATAGGAAGTATGGGAAGTATAGGAAGTATGGGAAATATGGGAAGTATAGGAAGTATGGGAAATATGGGAAGTATAGGAAGTATGGGAAATATGGGAAGTATAGGAAGTATGTGAATTATGGGAAGTATAAAAAGTATGGGAAATATGGGAAGAACGGGAAGTATTTGAAGTATAGGAAGTATGGGAAATATGGGAAGTATAGGAAGTATGGGAAATATGGGAAGTATAGGAAGTATGGGAAGTATGGGAAATATGGGAAGTATAGGAAGTATGTGAAGTATGGGAAGCATAGGAAGTATGGGAAGTATGGGAAATATGGGAAGTATGGGAAGTATGTGAAGTATGAAAGTATAGGAAGTATAGGAAGTATGGGAAATATGGGAAGTATAGGAAGTATGGGAAATATGGGAAGTATAGGAAGTATGTGAAGTATGGGAAGCATAGGAAGTATGGGAAGTATGGGAAATATGGGAAGTATGGGAAGTATTTGAAGTATAGGAAGTATGGGAAATATGGGAAGTATGGGAAGTATGGGAAGTATAGGAAGTAGGAAGTATGGGAGAGTATAGGAAGTATGGGAAATATGGGAAGTATGGGAAGTATGGGAAGTATGGGGAAGTATAGGAAGGTATGTGGTTATGGGAAGTATAGGAAGTATGGGAAATATGGGAAGTATAGGAAATAGGAAGTATGGAAGTATGGGAAATATGGGAAGTATATAGGAAGTATGTGAAGTATGGGAAGCATAGGAAGTATGGGAAGTATGGGAAGTATGGGAAATATGGGAAGTATGGGAAGTATAGGAATTATAGGAAGTATGGGAAGTATAGGAAGTATGTGAAGTATGAAAGTATAGGAAGTATAGGAAGTATGGGAAGTATGGGAAGTATGTAATGAGGTTTTAAACTCTTCACCATATCAGAGGCTGAGTTAACATTACGGGGGAGGGGGGATGTATGGAGGGGGGGCTCAAGTCGCGTCTTTAATGCAGAGCCTGGAGCCATAATCGTTAACGAAAAAGAACTGTAAAAGACGATTCCATTGCTGGACTCAACATAGGCGCCGTCGCCCTAATTAACAAGCCCCTTCAACCGATACTGTTGGGCAACACCTTTTCAATCATGTTTAATCATATTTAATAGTACTCATTTCCAGTGTGCGTTAAATCGAAAGTAAAGAATTAATACAACAGTATTCCAGTTTAAAATACAACCATGAAAAAATCGGATCTGCCCGAAACCAAAAAATAACCTAGAACCTAGCTTACCGATCAAGCCTAAGGGGATATAACTATGCAAAGGTTTTGCAGGGTACAGCTAGTATACTATATTTCATCATGAACAAAAAGAACCTATCATGTGATATTGTTATGGCTCCCTCGTCGCGTAAGCGCACCGTGGAGTTTTGCAGTTGAACGCGGTGGAGGGCCGCAGTGATGACGTAGAACTGAAGCAAAATATCTATTTAGAGAGAGAAAGAAGAACGAAGCCGGCAAGAGCAGTGACCATGATTGTTGTTGTCTTTATTGTTGTGTAATGATTAAATACTCTTGTAAGGAACCCATGCCTGTGTGTCAGTGAGAGTATTCAACAATAGGATATATATGATATCATGACTTTTTTCGTGATAATTACCAAGGCCGTGGAGAGACTTGGAATGTCCTAGGCGGCTGACTTGTTTGAGATTTGAGCCCATAACTTTCACCAGATGACCGCATCACTATCATCTTTTCACCATTGAACAGACCCAGTCAACGGTCTACAATGTAGACTGATTTCAACCATTTGTTATCAAATTTGAATCAATGATAACATGATTTCATAAAGTTCCAACAAAAATTTGAATGAAAATATTTGTGAGTACCGACAGTATAGGAAATTTAAATTATTTTATGGTGCGCGCAAAGTATACCGTATGTTTTTATATCAGTACTTTTAAAGTAATTTACTTTTGTTCATTTTCGAAAATCTTTGGATGTGTCACGAAAATCTTATGGCGTGACATATATGACCCGCGTGCCTCTAATTCGCCAACCGGTATCTACAGGATGGTTTAATTCAACTCTAACATAGCGACTTGTCAACATATTCACTTGTCTATTAATCTCCATCTCTCTGTATCGATCACCGTCCATATCGATTTGTTTATATGATTATTCATCTCTATACCTTTATTCCTCTATTTTCCCCTGTCCTTCGATTAATCATTTATCTTCTGTCTAGACATAATGCTCATTAATGCCTTGGAGGTCCATCCCATCATGCCCACACGGCTTGCCTGGAGTCCCGAGGTTCAAATCCTCAAGAAGAAAATCAGAAATATAAAACTGAAGAATTGTTCCTAGTAGTAATAAAAAAAAATAATCCAACTTGAACAAGTATTTTTATATTGTCCCTTGCACCACCCCACCGTTTCCCGAAATATCGTCAAGTGAAAGGAGTAGTTGGTATAATTTGACAACTCTTTGACGTTATGGCATATTAAATAATTATTTTTGTTCATAAAACACACGACAACAGATTTAAAAGATAATTTAGACTAATATATCAAAGCAGGGGATGAAACCTCAGACATTTATCCCCGGCTCTGCATAATTTTTTTTCATCTCCCGGCACTGGTTTTTTTTCTTAAATCGAGCAATGGCTTCAACTACAACCTAATATTAACCTAACAATGATATAGCCGTTTCATTTTATCAACTAAGATTCATGGATTAATAATATTTTTGTATGTAAATAAGTATGGAAAGCTAAACCTTGAAATCACTGTTATGTCGTCAGAAATTCATCTATTATTCTGTCATATTACGCCGGTGTTACTCCCCCTAACAGACGCCCGGAGAAAAAGTGCCATTTGAAAAAATGGTTTTGCACAGCGCACTGTTCCAGCCCACTTGAAAAAAAAATCTCTATCTCGGGGCCCAGTTCTGTGCGGGGCCCTATTGGAACAATTCACTTACGGCCTAAAGCAGACCATGTTTACTAAAAGGTAACATGTTAGTTTCACTGGCTAAATACTTCTAAAACACGTTCATGAGAACTTAAGGAATAGAATAGTGTGATTCAGTCAGTGGTTCTAAAACCTGCATGATTCGCGAACCACTAGAGATTATTTGTTGTTGTTTTTTCTGTGACCCAACCATAGCATACTTTGACATAGCAGCTGAGCGACATTTGTGTCATGCATACAATCCTACTAATAAAGTAGCTATCTTGTCGTGCAGAATGGGAAAGCCGTCGCTATAAATAAAGTCGCTATAAATAAAAATCCTCTATGACGTCATTCGCGCAAGTCAGCTGCGCATGTGGCAGAATGCCGTCGCTTTAGTATAAATAAAAAAATAATCTGCACTTGGGATATCCTCTATGACGTCAAATCCCAACGGTACAACTTTTTATTAATTTAAATTTATACGGCTACACATCTCTCTATCATTACAATTAAACTAATCTACTATTTACTTTGATTGGTTGTTTTTCTTCTCACTTTTTCTGTCTGTCTCTCTTTCTCTCTGTCTACCTCATTCATTCCGGTCAGCAGATGTAAAGTCCGCTGGAAGATTCGAGACTAGATGATCCGTTTATGGTGGAACACAAACACAGTATTGTGTCATTCCTGTTAGACAATCTGTCAAGTGCCTCAAGTTACATACCACGTGAAGTTTACAGAGAGATTATCAAAACCTGATTGTCGATATTTGGCGTCATTGTAAGTAACCAACCGTACCACTTTCATGCGCTGGACGCTTACCATATGGCTCGCTGGATGGCGAAAATGATATACTGCTTCAAGATCTACTTGTTTAGAAATCAGTTCTAGCTCACACCTTCAGAGGTAAAGATTTTGCAAAAATTCAGCTTGTTTGCCACTCACATTTACGTCAAAGCCTGGATCTCATGTCCTGTGAGTCGTGATACTCCGTTTAACGATCTATTGTTATTCAAGCAGATCTCACGAAATTCTGTCATATACAAAACGTGTTTGATACTGAGAAAAGGAAATTTGAAAACCATCTTTGGTATAGAAATCCAGAGGTGCTTTTTCTTGCGTTGTTTTCTGAAAAAGTTTCTCCAGATGAAAACCGCAGTATAGCTGAAACGATGCTGAAGACTGACGATGATTGGACGGATCGAGTATTTAAAGTGAAGGATTACACTAACTGCATCACTTTGTAGGTACCTCATCACTATCTGGAATGCGTTCAGTCGATATCGATATCAGCTTCGATGCAGTTGACCCTGTATCCTGGGATCTATTGCCGTCATTTGCTGAAGCTAAGTGTAATGTTGATTCCTTTAAGGCGTCAATGATGCAGCCGAGCGGAAACGGAATCTGAAATGCAGAGATAGCTTCAAGTTGTAGAAGATCACAGACAGAGTAGTGCCAAATTTGAAGGAAAGTGCACTTAAGTTATATAAGAAACGTTGGACTGAAGATCATAAGTAAAGTGTATTGTGTATGTTTATAATACAATGCATACATGAATAAACAAGCAGTAACTGTTGCATATCATTATAGTTTATGTTATTTAGCATTTCAACATATCTAATTCGTTGTAATTAATGTTTATTAATGATTTTAAGATAGTGTTTAATTTAATGTCTATATTATAAGAATTTCTGTCATTAAAGAAGATACTATGAACTTCAGTCTCGATGAGCGACCTCAAAATGTAATTCAATTTCAATAAAATTTTGCATGGAAGTATAAGAATATAAAAGGAAAATATTTAACAACAATGCAAATTTTTTTTGAATCACCCTAACGTGGCAGTATGTCACATGCTCCATATTGCAACCAATGGTATCGCTGATTAACAAACACCGTGGGGGATGTCGTTAGCTCCAAACAAAATACAACTTTAATGTCACCTGTACTGTTTCGTGTCATGCTATGCACTGATGTATTTTTTGTGTCGTATTATTTATGTCTTATTCATGTTTTTTTTATTCATTTTGATTAGACTGAGATGGGTATGGCGCATAGAAAGAATGGAAAACAACAGAGGTCCAATAGCAATATATAAGGCAACACCCAAGGAGAAAAGACCTAAAGGCAGTCCAAGAAACAGATGGTTGGAGGAAGTGGAGAAAGATTTTGAAGCCGTAGAAATGAGAGAGTGGAGGAAGAAGACCATGGATTGGGAAAAACGGAGAAGAGTGGTTTGGCAGGCCAGGGCCCTAGATGCGCTGTAGAGCCAAAGGAAAAAGAAGAATTATTTATGTAAATAAATGGATGTATGTTGCGCTAATCTAGATGATGCAATGATGTCAGTGCACAACAATGTGCAGACCTCAAATCACACATTTGACCAACATGATAACATAAAACTCTATATTTGTATAATCATGTCATCTAATGGCGTCAGACATAGCATTAGAGAGATGAAACGTTTGCTAAAAATTCATTGATTCGACTCGGATTCCATAAAAATGGACCGATTCTTTTGGTTCCAATGAATCGTCCGATCACTTGTAATTTTATTTCCGTTTTATTATGTTTTTATTGGTGGCTTTTGCCGTCGTATCTTCATTTCAATCATGTCCACATTACTGTAGAAGCCCGTGAGATTTGGCCAGATGACGCCCTCGCCGAAGCGATTTCCTCGAGTAAAGTCACCGGTTAGTAGTCCTGCGTGGCAAGCTTTGAACCACCATGCGGTGTTGTATGTTTTAGAACAGCTGCCCTGTGGTAGAAGGTCGTTGTCTCTGTCCAGCGTGCTGAACATCATGTGGTTGACGTACTCGAGGTCATTCCCGGCGTCCCCGGTGTAGCCGTCCACATGAAGGGTGTAGTTGCTCTCCTCGTTGCTGATGTTGAAGTCTGTGTAGTGGGCGAAGTAGTGTCTCGACTGGTACACCATGTCCACCCTCATTTCGTATTTACCCTGCATGGAGTAGACATAAAGAGATCTCAAGTATTGATGTAACGATTCCAATGTTTCGTTTAACATTTGTAATACCGATTCTAAACTAATTCAATGACAAAAGTATCAACGACAGGTTTGTTTCGCTTTTATTGAGTCTCATTAAACATACTTCATCTATATTTACATTTTTATTATCTATACATAATAATAACGTGTCATATAAAAAAATTGGATATATATTAACGCACAATTAAAAATTATATCGCAGATTAACGCACATTTTAATCGACACAATATAATGCATTTACATTGTTTGCTGCAATGTTAAACAAGTCAGTTTAATTTATGAAAGAGTTGTAATTAATTGTAACCGATCTATTAAGCAATTAAGTCCATTCAATTAGTTATTGAGACCAGTTTATCGACATGTATCAATCACGTCAAGAGATGCGAGTTGGTTTTTTTAATCAACAACAATGCCTAACATATGTTTTCCTCGTACCTTCGGTTCCGAACTAATGACGTATTTCAAACCCTCTGCCCTCCATCCCTAACATATTTCGCTACACTTCGCCCCCACGTAAGTCTTGTTTACCCCACCCTTTACTACCTTACATACCCCCCCTCCACTTCCCATCCCAAAAAATACATACCCCATTTATATCTCATATGTGCCTTTTCCTTCATAAAACAGTAAAATAGCCAGAAAGTACTCGCTCACTTATTATTAACGCGTTTTTTCTTGATTTTACCCCGTTTCCCAATAAGGTCACATTTTTGACACACTTCACAGCCTCTTTCTCCACAAAGATGGCGTTACTTGTGGCTTACCCAACCAACGTACCCCCTCTATCCCAAAAAAAGTTTACACAAGTTCCATTTTTTCAGATCCACGACACATGTCAATCAAACTAGTAGCACGCGTCTGCAGATGTTCACTAATTGTATCATTCAGGGTAAGTAAACAGAATTAAGATATGACAATCCAATTGTTTCAAGGCCATACAGCTCCTATGAGTTAATGTAATCGTGACAGATTCTGTGATCGGGTATTTTTTTCTTGCTATTTTTTAAAATCTTGTGTTAACTATTTCTGTTTATAGAATTGGGTTATTTACTGATTTTTTTTTCATGATTTTTTCATCAACTCAGAAATAACATCATTTGGGTACAATTTATTGCATTTAGATGTTTGCGTAAAAAAAAATAAATCGCACAATTTTTAACGAAATAATTACGCGTTTATTGCAGTAAATCAACAGCCCTACAAAAAAACCCTTCTTTTTATATTACAACTTGAGCTTTTGTCCCCATATCTGGGGTGGGTGGGTCTGTGTGTGTGTGTGTGTGTGTGCGTGCGTGCGTGCGTGCGTGCGTGCGTGTGTGTGTGTGTGTGTGTGTGTGTGTGTGTGCGAATAGCGACCAGGTGGGAGGTAGGGAAGAGCTACGTAGTAAGTGAACTGACCTTAACTTCAAATTGTTCAGTGAGATTTGGTTATTTATCGACGTGGCGCTACTCTGAACTATCAGCGTTTTGGTCAAATCAACGCACTTGGATGTTGCGATAAAAATTTTAATTGCAATGGTTTTTTACGCGTTAATTGCTCATTAATGCAGTTTAATCAGTAGACCTAATAATTATATAGATAGATAGATATTAGGGTTGCTCACTTTATAATGGAAAAAAATTAAGTTGATTTTTTTAGCATGAGCATTTAGTTTTCTTATTCACTGTGATTTAAAACATGTAAATATCAAATTTCACACCATTTGGGCTCCTATAAATACTGCCTCAGTGCACTTGTTATCTCGTGTTTTATGATATTTGGCAGTTGCATGAAATGAAAACTTTGCAAGATATAAAATGCTGTTTTTTAGACAAAGAACAATTATATTACACAGTAGGAATTACACAGTAAAATAATACTAGTTACATGACACATTAACCTGATTGTATTACAGTGTAGTTCTAAGTACGTCATTCAAAAATACACTTTAAAAGCTTTTTAGTCTGTGCTTTCTGAGTACTGAAGGTCTTTAAGTTGCAATCTCTTAAGCACAGTTGATTTTTTGCATCTCTAAGCTCTTTGCAATGTTGTTCAATAATTTGGAGCAAGTACTGCTTTTCCTCATCTGATTTGGTGAGAAATGAGTTGAATGATGACACCAGTGCTATTCTCCACTCTGCACAGTCATTGACAACTTTCAAGGACCCACGATTATAAATGTTTGACAACCCCAAATCTAAAAGAACAGCTCTTTCTTTATAAAGTAAAAAATAAAAATGATCGATAAATATGTATGTATTGAATATAAGAAATGTCGCTCTTAGTATTTTGGTAGTGCTTACCGAATTCGTCATGTTGTAGATAAAATTATTGCCAATGTAGTAGTCGCTACAAACATGCCCAAACCCTTGTTTGTATTGAGACCAGGTTTTGTTGTTGAACAAAGTGTCTCTGTTGATTCTTCTCTGAAGGAGATTATATAGCAATAAAACAATATTTTACTCTAACTTACATTGGGTTGAATGTAAAAACCAGTCGTTTCTATAGTGTATGATATGGGTTCAACTCCCGGTATGCTCTTTGATTTTTTATCAAGTTATAACGAAATATTTATATAACTAAATACTTATGTAAGAAATTACGTATATAACGAAATATTTATACATTGAGATACGTATATAATGACATATTTAGATAAATACAAAACGGAATACTTACAATTATAACGATCCATCCACCCCCGTCCGTCTTTGTGTCACACAGGTATTTTTGATCACCATAACGTTTTGGGTAAATTGTGATATACGACGTCGAGGACCTTATGCCTCGCTTGCAATCAAACTGCAAAGTTTATCTAAATACTAGATGTAAAGTTTCTATTTACTAGTTTAATACTTTCTAAAGCTAATTATCGAATGACTATTTGTTGAGGGTTTCTCGGTTCGAAGCAGGTTTCTTCATAATGAGTGACTTTAAATATGCTTTATATTTTACAACAAGCTGTCACTTATAATAGGATGCTTCTGAATAGTGATAAAATAAATATGACATGTATGAGAGAGAGAGAGAGAGAGAGAGAGAGAGAGAGAGAGAGAGAGAGAGAGGCGAGAATCACGGATGGTGCTAAGGCTATTTTAAATCTTACCTGGTGATTAGGGCATTTGCTTTTAGAGACATTTGATGAGACGATTCCGCAGCATGGCTCTGAAAACGACAATTGTAAAACTATTTATCTATTTATCTATCTATCTATTTATATATCTATCTATATTTATCTATTTATCTACATATCCTATGATCTTTCTGTGTACTTCAGTTTCTAGCTTTATATATCTATCCTTTTCAATCTATATATTTCTATTTGCGCAATCTTCTATTTTATGATATCCCATAATTCACCTGGTAGAGAAACTGTCAGAACTGCTAGTAGGACATTCAAAGGTAAGAAATTTCTTCCCATGGATTTCTTTCTTACTGTATAAACGTATTGAGCTGAAATGATTGCCCTTTGTGGAATGTCACACAACAACCAGATGTAACTGACATCGCTCTTGTTGTGTTTATTTTCCCTGATGAAGTATAAACCTAATAAAGACACCTGTTACATGGATTCTCAAACTTTTACTTACGGACATTTCATTAGAGTTCACCTTTGATCACCAAATAAAGTAAGTTCTTAAGTTTGTATTCCCCCCATGAAGTGCTTTGAGATATTTGAACGCCATATATGAAAGAGCCCTTATAGTCCCATATTTATAGGACTTTGACTTACATTGTGGCCTTCATGAAGTGGGGTACGTAGACGGTTGCCTATTGTTCAACAAATCAGAAGAACATCCGCAATTCATAATGCGAACGGCCCAGATGTTCAAACAATTGCCACGGAACCCTGGAACTCAAATGGTTTGAAAATCTAACTGTTGCCATGAACTTTTAAGTTAAAATTTGTAAGAGGCAGATATATATATATATATATATATATATATATATATATATATATATATATAGAGAGAGATATATATATAGAGAGAGAGAGAGAGAGAGACAGACAGAGAGAGAGAGAGAGAGACAATTTAAAAAAGGGCGTCTAGCCTCAAAGCCTCTATAATGTCAAACTAACTGGACGCCTTTCGGGCTTTGCACTCACTCCCACTTTAAAACGAAACCACTCTGATATATTTTATTTTGTCGTAACCTAGATATGAAAGTTGATCTGTTGTTGTAGTTTTTCTCCAATAGTTGGATGCAGCTCAGGTGTCATCTACTTTAATTGCTTTACTTAACAAAGACAGGTGTAAAATTGAACTTTTAGTCGAATCCAAATATCGGAACAGATTTTATTAGATCTTTGAATCCACGATAATTGTCTGTCAATCAAAACACGTATGTAAATAAAAGTGACTGGGTAGATAAGTTAGAACGGTAACGCCAGTGGCAGTTGGGCTGTTATTCAGATCTGCTTGCTGTAGATTACGGGTTCAAATCTCAACTAGTTTAGTCCCCTGCCTATGTTTTACGTGGTGCCTTCACAACCTGAACCTGAACCCTAGTGAAACCAACAGTCAAAGTAATTCATGGTGCCTCCATCGGCATTACAGGCACGGATTTAAGGAAAGAGGGAGTGGAGGGGGGGGGTAAAGAGACACGTTTAGGCTAGTGTCAGGATGTGATGAGACCATGGGGCAAATTGTTAGGAATACAGAAATATTACAAAATGTTAGGAATACAGATATATTACAAAATGTTAGGAATACAGATATATTACAAAATGAGCTTTTAATTAATGAACTTTGCTTCGAAAAGAAGAAACATATACAATGTACAATGGCACACTCATAAACTATTAATAGTTGTGTAACAATTGACACACATATACAGTTTACTACTTAGACATGTTACGGCCAACCATAAAGGGACATAAATCCAGTTCCGCCAGAGCGTTGTGTGGTCTGAAAACTGTCAACACGCAATCCAGGGGAAATAATCTAACTGCAGGTGAACATTTTGAATGAAAATTCTTAGAATAGTTAAAACAGATAAAAAGGGGAAGACAATGTAACTGTTATAGTCCACAATCTGATGGAACGGTACAACGATTCAACCGCACGTTGATACAGCATCTTACGAAAATGGCGGACGCTCGCCAAGACGACTGGGATACCTACATTCCGCTGTTCCTGATGGCATAGAGAGAGGATCGACTCATGCAAAGACTGGGTCATAATATAAATAATAGCGATTTGGGCGCTGCGTTAAATAGAAAGAAAAGAATTAATACAACAGTATTCCAGTTTAAAATACAATCATGAAAAAATCGGATCTGCCCGAAACCAAAAAATAACCTCGCCTGCCGATCAAGCCTAAGGGTATATAACTCTATGCAAAGGTTTTCAGGGTACAGCTAGTACACCATCAATGTCGCTGTTTGGTCGGGAGCTTCGATTACCGTGCGAACTCATCTGGTTTCAATGAAGGTGATCTTGTGTGGTTATATAACCCCCCTCCCCCCCAGGGACGAAAATGGAAGATCTCCAAAACTCCAAAAAGAACTGGGAAGGACCATACCAAGTCAAAACTAGGCTCGACGATGTGGTTTACCGCATACAGAGAACTGCCCGCACCAAGATGAAGGTTGTCCACCTCGATAGACTTTGCAAATTCTTTGTTGCAGATGGATCTGTCCGGGACGGTAAGATCTGAGAGAGGGGGAGGGGGGGCAGTGTTGTAACCCTCTTTCTACTGACCCATGGCGCTGCACCGTTCGTCACTTGGACAGGTGTGTAAATAAGAGATTGGGGGGGGGGTGAAAAAAAACTGTCGCTCCCCTCCCCTCCTCAACTGGTGCTAGCATCAGGACGAACCGTCGAGAGACGAGTCACGTGACTTGGTTTGAAAAAGGAGGGGGGGGGGCGGGGATCTATTTCGGACTCTGATATAAATTAGTGACCAGAGTGAAAAGAAAGTAGTAATTAGGCAGTTATTTTTTTTAGACAGCAAGTTCGTAACCTTAATTAATGTAACACGTTCGACTCGCTTGTCGCCTGTAGTGATTTTTTTTTCTATCTGGATGTATTAGTTTAGCTTAGAAGTTGTAGATTAGATGTAAAGTGAATTTGTGGTAATAAATAAAGTATTAGTGTATTTATATTGAACCCAACGTGTCTGAGTCATTCTGTATATAGTTACTTCAATATGTCGAAAATTCATTGATTCGATTCAGATTCCAAAAAAAAAACAACTATTTATTCGGTTCCAGTGAATCGTCCCATCATTAGTAATGTTGTCTCAGTTTATATTACGTTTTTATTGGTGGCTTTTGCCGGCGTATCTTCATTTCAACCATGCCTAAATTTCTATAGTAGCCCGTGAGACTGGGCCAGACGACGCCCTCGCCGAAGCGCCTTCCTCTAGTAAAGTCGCCAGTCAGTAGTCCTGCGTGGCAATCTTTGAACCACCATCCGGTGTTGTATTCTTTAGAACAGCTGCCCTCTGGTTGAAGGTCGTTGTCTCTGTCCGGCGTGCTGAACATAATGTGGTTGACGTATTTGAGGTCATCCCCAGCGTCCCCGGTGTAGCCGTCCAGATGAAGGGTGTAGTTGCTCTCCTCGTTGCTAATGCTGAAGTCTCTGTAGTAGGCGAAGTAGTGTCTCGACTGGTACACCATGTCCACCCTCATTTCGTATTTACCCTGCATGGAGTAGACATAAACAGATCTCAAGTATTGATGTAACGATTCCAATGTTTCGTTTAACATTTGTAATACGATTACCGATTCTTCTCTCTACACTAATTCAATTACAAAAGTAACAGCGACAGGTTTTTTTTCGCTTATATTGAGTCCCGTTTAAAATAATTCAACTATATTAACAATTTTTATTGTCTATGTTTTATAATAACATGTAATTAATAGTACTTTTATGTTTTACAAACAAATATAAACTAATTATATATATATATATATATATATATATATATATATATATATATATATAGAGAGAGAGAGAGAGAGAGAGAGAGAGTGTGTGTGTGATGGTATGTTATAATGTTGACATTTGATTTTGTATTTATTCATACCAAAGTATATAAAGTAAAAAGGAATCGCTCCCATCATTCTTGATCACTCTTTCCGACAGTTGCCATCTTTATTCTTATTAATCTCTGTTTAATTTAACGTTTTACATTACTGGATGATTGTTTTAAGAGTATCTCTATATCACTCAATTGGGACAATCTCTGAAATAAATGTTAGTTAATTTCCTTAGGCCTGAAAGACATTTTAATATCAATCTATTCTTTCTTTTTTTTGATAGGGTAGTTCTTTGAAAAGACGAAAAAGTTTCAAAAATATTCTTCATTATGTCTGAACTGCAATTGTACATCAATATTTAGGAGCTTCATTAAATGATGTGTGCTACACTGTATTTTGATATTTGGCAGCTACACTGTATATCAATATTTGGATGCTACACTGGATATCAATATATGGCTGCTACACTGTATTTCAATATTTGGCTGCTACACTGTATATCAATATTTGGCTGCTACACTGTATTTCAATATATGGCTGCTACACTGTATGTCAATATTTGGCTGCTACACTGTATATCAATATTTGGCTGCTACACTGTATTTCAATATTTGGCTGCTACACTGTATATCAATATTTGGCTGCTACACTGTATTTCAATATTTGGCTGCTACACTGTATATCAATATTTGGCTGCTACACTGTATGTCAATATTTGGATGCTACACTGTATGTCAATATTTGGATGCTACACTGTATGTTAATATTTGGATGCTACACTGTATGTCAATATTTGGATGCTACACTGTATGTCAATATTTGGCTGCTACACTATATATCAATATTTGGATGCTACACTGTATGTCAATATTTGGCTGCTACACTATATATCAATATTTGGATGCTACACTGTATGTCAATATTTGGCTGCTACACTGTATATCAATATTTGGATGCTACACTGTATGTCAATATTTGGCTGCTACACTGTACATCAATATTTGCCTGCTACACAGTATATCAATATTTGGATGCTACACTGTTAGAATTTAAGAATCCATTGTGGCCCACGATTATAAATGTTTGACAACCCCAAATCTAAAAAGCAGCTCTTAATAAAACTAAAAGTAAAATGATGACTAGATATTTAGCCTAAGTATTGAATATGCGACATGTCGCTCTTTGTATTTTGGTAGTGCTTACCAAATTCGTAATGTTGGAGATGAAATTATTGCCAATGTAGTAGTCACTACAAACATGCCCAAACCCTTGTTTGTATTGAGACCAGGTTCTGTTGTTGAACAAAGTGTCTCTGTTGACTCTTCTCTGAATGAGATGATAGAGAAATAAAACAAAATTATTACTCTAACGTTTACTGGGTTAAATGTAAAAACCAGTGGTTTCTAATGTGTATAAATTGAGTTCAACTCCCGGCGTGTTCATTCTTCACGTTGTAATGAAACATGAACATAACAAAATATTTATTTATCGACGAACTTATATAACGAAACAGATAATGAAATACTTACAAAACGGAATAGCCAACTTACAATTATAACGATCCATCCACCCCCGTCTGTCTTTGTGTCACACAGGTATTTGGCTTCACCATAACGTCTAGGTAAAATTTTTTTATAGAACGTGACTGACGTCATGCCTCGTCTGCAATGATACTGCAAATTTTATCGAATGAATAGTTATAAAGCTTTATTTAGTTATCTGTTTACTAGTTTAATGCTTCCTAAATTTCAGTATCTAATGACTAGTTGTAGAGGGGTTTCTCGATTCGCAGCAGGATTTCTTCATAATGAGTGACCTTAATTATGCTTCATATTTTACCATAAGCTGACACATATAATAGGATGCTAATGAATAGCGATAAAATAAATATGACGTAAATGACAGACAGGCGGGATTTAGGGCAACGCGCTAAGGCTATTTTAATGAAACCATACCTGATGGTAAGGGCAGTTGTGTTGAGAGATTCTTGACGAGACGATACCGCAGCATGACTCTGGAAACGACAATTGTACATCTATCTAACAATGTATCTATCCATCTATGCATATCTATTTATCTAAACACCCTATTCATCTGTATGTGTACTTCAGTTTATAGCGTTATATCCATCTATTTCAAAATATATTTCTATTGGAGTATTAATCTATATAATATCCCATAATTCACCTGGTAGAGAAACTGCCAGAACTGCTATTAGGGCATTCAAAGGTAAGAAATTGCTTCCCATGGATTTATTTATTACTGAATGAACGTATTTGTTCTGAAGTGATTGCCCATTGTGGAATGTCTCTCAGCCAGGTTTATCTGAAATTGCTTTTACTTTTATTTTCCTGTCGAAGTATTAACCTAATAAAAAAAAAACATGTTACATGGATTCTCAAACGTGTACTTACGGACATTACATTTGAGTTTATCTTTGATCACCAAATAAAGTAAGTTCTTAAGTTTGTATTCCCCCATGAACAGCTTTGAAATATTTGAACGCCATATATAAAAGTGCCCCAGATTTATTGGACTTTGACCTGCATTTGGGCTCTTGGTAAGTAAGGACCTATGACGGTTGCCTTTTTTTTCAACCAACATCATAAGAATGCCCGCGATCCATAATGCGAGAGCCCCAGATCGTCAAACAATAGCCACGGAACCCTGGAACTGAAATGGTTTGAAAATCTAACTGTTGCCATGAACTTTTAAGTTAAAAATTTTTAAGAGACAGAGAGAAATAGAGAGAGAGAGAGCGAAAGAGAAAGAGAGAGGGGGGGGAAGAGAGAGGGAGAGAGAAAGACAATTTTAAAAAGCGCGTCTAGCCTCAAAGCCTCTATAATGTCAAACTAACTGGACGCCTTTCGGGCTATGCACTCACTTCCACTTTAAAACGAAACCACTCTGATATTTTTATTTTGTCGTAACCTAGATTTTAAAGTTGATCTGTTGTTGTAGTTTTTCTCCAATAGTTGGATGCACCTTATGTGTCATCTACTTTAATTGATTTACTTAACAAAAACAGGTGTAAAATTGAATTTTTAGTCGAATCCAACTCATGGAACATATTTTATTAGATCTTTGAATTCACGATAATTGACTGTCAATCAAAACACGTATGCGAATAAAAATGTGTTGGTAGATAAGTTAGAAAGGTAACGCCAGTGGCAGTTGGGCTGTTATTCAGATCCGCTTGCTGTAGATTACGGGTTCAAATCTCAACTAGTTCAGTATCCTGCGTGTTTTCCGTGGTGCCTTCACAACATGAAACCCAGTATAACCAACAGTCAAAGTAATTCATGGTGCCTCCATCAGCATTACAGGCGCGGCTTTAAGGAAAGAGGGAGTGTGTAGGGGGTGGGGGGGGGGGGGTAAAGAGACACGTTTAGGCTAGTGTCAGGATGTGATGAGGTCATGAGGCAAATTGTTAGGAATGCAGATATATTACGAAATGTTTTATATGTTCTTTTAATTAATAAACTTTGCTTCGACATGAAGAAACTTATACAATTTACAGGGTTGTTAATATTGCAATATTGTATTGGTATTGGCAGTATTGCCAATACTTTTTTAAGTATTGGTACGATATTGCAATACTTCATGAAATTTGATAGTGGTATTGGTATTGCCAATACTTATTTTTGATATTGGTATTGATTTTTAACCAATACTTAAAGCAATATTCAATAAGTTCTCTACAACATTGGTTGTGAATAAAGCTGAATATAATAAATTTTTCTTTGGTGTCGCCATCTTGCGAGTGACATTACCAAGCAATTTTTGAATGAGACTGAGCAATGAATAATAATAGAAATCATATATGATATCTGTGGCAATGAGTATTGACTAGTGAGTACTCTAAGTAAATCGATTTCTATGGAATTTGCTATTCTTTCCAAGCTTTTTTCCGGTTTCATTAAATTATTTTCTTGAGTGTTTATTGTTATTTGCAAAGTATTGTCAGGCAGATCTCTTGGTATGCTTTTGGTAACACCTGGTGAAACCCGGTGGAATTCAATGTATGATGCTGTCACCAGAGATTACAACATTCTCTGTGTAAATGACTTTGAAGTGACATGGAAGTTGTTGACAAACTTTGTGATGAGCTTGATATCAAAAGACTACAGCCTGTACAGAAAACATTTGTTAAAGAGTATGTTGCTGTTATGAAGCCTGTTTGCTGTGGACTAGATATTTTGCAGGGTGAAACTAAAAAAGACATTGGACTTGGTTTCCTTTTACCAACACTTGTCGTGATGAAGGCTCAGTTAAAAGTGTTTCTTGAACAAGGAAAGAATGATCGGCTCGTAGTTTGTTCTCCATTAGCTTCATGTCTTTTGAATGCCGTCGATAGAAGATTTGCAAACATGTTTGACAGCATTGATGCCCAGCTGGCATCCGTTGTACATCCCAAATTCAAGTTGGACTGGATGGATGATGATTTGCAGCGTTCGCATCTGAAGAGACGCGTTTCACAATCACTGTTGTGAATCAAGAAATTAATAATTACTTGGCAGACACTTCAGACAGTATTGCATCATTGGATGCCTATCCACATATCCGTAAAATATAAATATACCTGAAAACAGGACTTCCTTCAAGCGCTGCTGTTGAAAGGCTGTTTTCATTAGGACAGCGGTCTGGGAACCGGGGTAAATTACCCCAAATGGGGTAAAAATGAAATTTTTGGGGGTAAAAATGAAACTTTTGTGAGTAAAAGTATATATTTTTAATTTGCTGTGGGGTAATATCAACTTACAAACAATATTTTGGGGTAATGATTAAAAAAGTTCCCCGACCGCTGCATTAGGAGGACGAATATTTTCCCCTCTTCGTTCACGACTGAGCAGTGCGCATTTTGAAATGGTTACTTTTCTTCGCCTGGCTAAGTGGTAACTAGTTAGGTGGTTACCCTGTGAACTCTACTGGAATTCATCGTTAGTTTTCCAGATGTAATGCAATCCACTGACTCGGTCTGACTGCTTTTACTATAGTGTGATGTTTAACTGTTTAAGTATCATTTGCTTTTCTATGGCAGTCATTTGCTTCATCCATCCATTCATTCATTCATTCATTCACAATATGTGTACATAATACATATTAAAAATCTTGTTGCTAAAGGACTTTAAGGTATGCCGACTTATTTAATAGTTGTTTATTATGTTGTCAAAGATTTTTGGATGCTTTGAAGGAAACTGATGAAGCAAGTGTTAACTATTGAACAAAATTTGGTTAAAAATACATCTGCTAAATCAGACAAAAATATTGTTATCGTTTATCGATGTAAGTGATATAGAGCAATGAATTACGTATTTGCGTTTTATTCATCGAATGACCCAAATATTGGTATTGGTATTGGCAATAATAAATAAATATTGGTATTGGTATTGCAATACTGGTTTTAAAATTGTATTGGTATTGGTATTGCAATACTGGTTTTAAAATTGTATTGGTATTGGTATTGCCAATATTTTTTTTTAGTATTGTTAACAACCCTGACAATTTATAATGGCACACTCATAAACTATCAATAGTTGTGTAACAAGTGACAAATATATACAGTTTACTACTTAGACATGTTACGGCCAACCATAAAGGCACAGCTGGTGTGAAGATAGTAAATATAATCTGGGCACAGCTGGTGTGAATATAGTAAATATAAACTGGCCACAGCTGGTGTGAAGATAGTAAATATAAACTGGGCACAGCTGATGTGAAGATATATCAACTGGGCACAGCTGGTGCGAATATAGTAAATATAAACTGGGCACAGCTGGTGTGAATATAGTAAATATAAACTGGGCACAGCTGGTGCAAAGATATATCAACTGGGCACAGCTGGTGCGAAGATAGTAAATATAAACTGGGCACAGCTGATGTGAAGATATATCGACTGGGCACAGCTGGTGCGAATATAGTAAATATAAACTGGGCACAGCTGGTGTGAATATAGTAAATATAAACTGGGCACAGCTGATGTGAAGATATATCGACTGGGCACAGCTGGTGCGAAGATAGTAAATATAAACTGGGCACAGCTGGTGTGAATATAGTAAATATAAACTGGGCACAGCTGATGTGAAGATAGTAAATATAAACTGGGCACAGCTGATGTGAAGATATATCGACTGGGCACAGCTGGTGCGAAGATAGTAAATATAAACTGGGCACAGCTGGTGTGAAGATAGTAAATATAAACTGGGCACAGCTGATGTGAAGATAGTAAATATAAACTGGGCACAGCTGATGTGAAGATATATCGACTGGGCACAGCTGGTGCGAAGATAGTAAATATAAACTGGGCACAGCTGGTGTGAAGATATTGGATCGAACAGAAGCGGAAGGAGTTGAGTAATCATGATCACATCTCAAGTGCTAATAATACCACAGTTGGCCGTATAATATAACCACAGTTTCCATGCAAAATATAACAACAAATCCCCCCCCTTTCCCGACCAATATAACAGCAGATCCTGTGCAAAGAGTTGAGAGATTGGTGGGGGCCCATTGCAGAGAGTTGAGAGATTGGTGGGGGCCCATTGCAGAGAGTTGAGAGATTGGTGGGGGCCCATTGCAGAGAGTTGAGAGATTGGTGGGGCCCATTGCAGAGAGTTGAGAGATTGGTGGGGGCCCATTGCAGAGAGTTGAGAGATTGGTGGGGCCCATTGCAGACAATTGAGAGATTGGTGGGGGCCAATTGCAGACAGTTGAAAGATTGGTGGGGGCCCATTGCAGACAGTTGAGAGATTTGTGGAAAAACGGCCTCACCGGGCCCTCTCACTGTCTAAACACCATAAAAAATGAATTTAGGAAGAGGCCTTTTAGCAGATGAGGCCCTATGTAATTGGGTAGTTTGTCTATATGGAAGAACATCCCTACATATTGTATATATCTACCACATTTTCTATTTATCTTTTTTTTTTGGAATCACCGTACCGTTGAATAGTTCATGGTGAAGGATATGCTAAATATGAAGGTAAATAATATCATATACTTGAAAAAATTAAAGCTCTTATTTGAGAAACAGAATATTATATCCCATCCAACTTTTTGTACAAAATTTACAACAACCAAAAAAAAATAGTAAAATTTACATTCCAAACTAAGACATGGATATAAATATTCGTTGAAGGGGCAAATCCAAATAAAGCAAATATTTTAAAATACCATGACGTCAGTAACAAGACTTTAAATTGCACTTTTTTAAAACTAATATCACTTCTTTTATACTACCATCACTGTCGGTTTTATTATCATGAATGTGATAAGTATGATCATGGCTACCTGTGTCAATGGACCACACCTCAAATGTCATAGGTATCTCAATTTATCAAACTTTCCGCTACTGTATAAGAAACATGTAACACGCTCAATGTATTACAAAAAGCGGAGTAATATAAATCTGTTTATAATATATTCAGGCTGTATTAGGAGGTTCTCTGAACATTTATACAATTATGTTTTAAATGTAACAAGTAATGATCAGTTTAGAATATAATTTCCAAAAAAAGAATATCTGTATTTCATCAACTTTGATATCAGACATATCACATTATAAAATATAATAAATATTTGTATAAGAAAAAGTATCTTTTTTTTAAATAATAATGCTTTTCTTAATGCTAAAATATCTGACATTTACATTTGGGCCTTGTCATATTCTCCAAATTCAGTTTAAATTGTTGATGCTTATGTTAATTATTTGACGAATTATTGCGATTTAAAAGATATTCTTTTCCCTGTATCTTTCAGAAGGGTTAAACAGAAGAAACAGTTTCACGATAGACGGCAGTGGAAGTCTTTTGACTACGTCTTGGAACCTCCCTTTCAAATAGTCCCTCAGGAACAAGTGGGTTAAAGTCCTGAGATCCCGGGGACCGGCTGAAACGGACAGCAGTGTGAACCGCTGGTCAGGTGATAAGCTGCTGTACGCTTGGACCGAGTCCACGTCAAACACAGTGGATGCACTGACCATCAAGTGAAAGACTTCCGGTTTCTTTTTCAGGTGCTGCACGCAGTGGAGGATCCCGTGCGGGTCTTTTGCCCGGCTGGCCGTGGACGCCGCCCGGAAGTGAACTTTAGCCCCGTACAGGATCAGCGCGTGGACGACGTCGTAGTCGGCCTGGTCAGTTTCGCATCGCATGTACTCGGTCAGGGGCGACAGGAAAGGGCTGCTGTACGACAGGAAGGGGGAGTTGGCGTTCGGGTTCGCCCCGTGCTCGAGGAGTTTCTCCACAATGGCCAGCCTGTTCTTGAGTCCCGGGGAGGCGCAGGCCAGCTGGAGAGGGGTGGAGTTCTCGTCTGTGGTCTCCTCCACGTAGGCCTCCCACCGGAGCAGAAGTTCGCACATGTCAGGCTCGTCGCTCATGATGGCTGTGTGAAGTGCAGAATATCTGGAGACAAATGTAATACAGTACAATACTGATGATATGTAAAATGTAATACAGTGCAATACTGATGATATGTAAAATGTAATACAGTGCAATACTGATGATATGTAAAATGTAATACAGTGCAATACTGATGATATGTAAAATGTAATACAGTGCAATACTGATGATATGTAAAATGTAATACAGTGCAATACTGATGATATGTAAAATGTAATACAGTGCAATACTGATGATATGTAAAATGTAATACAGTGCAATACTGATATGTAAAATGTAATACAGTGCAATACTGATGATATGTAAAATGTAATACAGTGCAATACTGATGATATGTAAAATGTAATACAGTGCAATACTGATGATATGTAAAATGTAATACAGTGCAATACTGATGATATGTAAAATGTAATACAGTGCAATACTGATGATATGTAAAATGTAATACAGTGCAATACTGATGATATGTAAAATGTAATACAGTGTAATACTGATGATATGTAAAATGTAATACAGTGCAATACTGATGATATGTAAAATGTAATACAGTGCAATACTGATGATATGTAAAATGTAATACAGTGTAATACTGATGATATGTAAAATGTAATACAGTGTAATACTGATGATATGTAAAATGTAATACAGTGCAATACTGATGATATGTACAAATCAATTTTGTTCTACACATTTTTTACAGTGGTATGCGTGTACCCAAAGGGTTACGGGAGAGGTTATACAATGGGTACATAGCGAAATATAAGTTTCGTTTTTTTTTTGATTTTGAAGAAAGTCATCAGTTTGCTACGTGACTCATCATCAAACCACTTTGCCCAAATATTGCATAAGAATTAAAAGAACATTCCATTATGAAAATAAGTTCATTTTTTTCAGTAATTTAAAACACACAATCACCCGTAGTATGATAATTACCCCTATTAGCTATAACCAGTAAAAATTAAAATGCCTCAGTTAAACTACCGTATATCCTGTAAAATTAAACTAATTCACGTATCCATATCCAGTAATATTAAATTACCTCATTTACATATACCACGTAATATTAAAATACACCGCTCACCTAAATCCAGAAGTATTGAACTACCTCACTCACATATATCCAGATATTGGACTACCTCACTTACTCATATCTAGAAGTATTGAGCTACCTCACTCACCTATATCCAGAAGTATCGGACTACCTCACTTATTTATATCTAGAAGTATTGAGCTACCTCACTTACTTATATCTAGAAGTATTGAGCTACCTCACTCACCTATATCCAGAAGTATTGAACTACCTCACTTACCTGTATCCAGAAGAATTGAACTACTTCACACACCTATATCCAGAAGTATTGGACTACCTCACTTACCTATATCCAGAAGTATTGAACTACCTCACTCACCTATATCCAGAAGTATTGAGCTACCTCACACACCTATATCCAGAAGTATTGAACTACCTCACTCACCTATATCCAGAAGTATTGGACTACCTCACTTACCTATATCTAGAAGTATTGAACTACTTCACTCACCTATATCCAGAAGTATTGGACTACCTCACTTACCTATATCCAGAAGTATTGAACTACCTCACTCACCTATATCCAGAAATATTGAGCTACCTCACTCACCTATATCCAGTAGTATTGAACTACCTCACTCACCTATATCCAGAAGTATTGAACTACCTCACTCACCTATATCCAGGGGGTCTGGTAATCAATGCACCACGACGGAGCATTGCATTGGTAATTCCAGTACTTCCTGATTGTACAGCATAGTGGATAGCAGTTTTCTGGAATGAAACATAAGTCAAATCTTTCATTTTCTTTTTACTTAAATGGGATTCTTTTCACTTCAATAAGTCGGGCTATGTTGTGATTCTGTTAATTTCTATAGGAAGAGTTACTTTGAGATTCTGTTCACTTCTATAGGACGAGTTACTTTGAGATTCTGTTCCATTCTATAAGATGAATTTCTTTGAGATTCTGTTCACTTCTATAAGATGAGTTACTTTAAGATTCTATTCACTTCTATTGGACGAGTTACTTTGAGATTCTGTTCACTTCTATAAGATGAGTTACTTTAAGATTCTATTCACTTCTATTGGACGAGTTACTTTGAGATTCTGTTCACTTCTCTGAGACAGTTTACAACGGGGCTCTATTTAAATCTGCACATTACTTTTTTTTAAACTATCAGTAGGACCTACCTACCTGCTCAAAACGGTCACTCGGCTGTAAATCCAGTTTGACTCCGTGCTCTAACAAAAGTCTCACTGCCCTAATGTTATGTTGCCTGCAGGCTTTCATCAGGGGAGACAATCCACACCTGTAGATGTGATCTTAGTTCACTTAATGATTTCTCCTAAATTGTCAATCACATAAGCAAACAATTTTAATGATAAGCAATTTTTTTTTACATCGTTAAAAACATAGTTGCAGAATTATGGCACCAGCATATTTTTTTAAATATATTTATGGAATTAGTCAGTTCGCGAAGACTCTCATCTAGACAATATTCACACTGATCCCCGATAGGAAATATATGAGTTGGATTCTGTGTACATTGCTTGCAATGGAATTGACAGAAGCAAATTGTTTTCGGTTATAATTTATTCAGTTTGCGTCGATGATCTATGTGACTTCACTGCTGATTTAAAACAATGCATACTATTCTAAACAACAACACCGTCATTACGAAAATCTCCGCTGTCCAGCAGTTAACTTTACATTACTGACCATCGACACCTTTGACTATAAAAAGCTTGTCTTTTTTCTATACTTTTTTTGCGCCACCTCTGCCAGCATGACACGGTGTCGTGTGCCTGCAACACCAGCTCTGTTAGCGGCACTGGTGCGTGTCTGACATGCCTACAGAGCGGCGGGGTGAGTGTGCCAGCTAATATCAGCCGGGATGTCAAAAAGGGGGGGGGGTTAAGACTTGCCCAGACTGGTCAGACAAGCAGAGTGTGTGTACTGCTGATCGGCCGGAATGGCAAGGCAAGGGGTTTTTCCCCTGCCACTCGGACAGAGGGGAGGGTGACATGTGCCTGTACCCCCCCCCGCCCGAAATGACAGGCTGCGAAGGTGTCCTTGGGTGGAAGGGTGTTGTGTGCTTACCACATGTCACCACCACCAGCTGTGAATACTATGGTCTCGGATTGTCCTCATTAACCACAGTACCACCACCGTCGCAAAAGATTTTTTTTCCCTGGCTAGGATAACCCCAATGATCTTTTCTCCATAAATGGTATTTCTCCCAGACCAGGAGAGCCAAATGGCTAAGACCCACTTCAGTGCAGACACCACACTTTGATCTTAGCCAAAATGCCGGGAAGCGATTCAATCTATGGAATCGGGAAATTAATTCACCAGACACATATTTATTAATAATAAAATGTTTGTGAATTTAAATAGTGATCTACTATAGGCGACGAAACGATGTGACAACAGACGTATCTTGCCATGTTAAGACAACAAAGCAAGATCATGATGGTCTATACAATTTTCTATAAATTTGCATGTAATCCAAAACATTATGCGAAGTGAAAAGATTTCACTATAAATGTACGAATGTATTGAAAGAATATATTTTACACCGAGTCCATAAACAAAAACTACTAATAAACAAAAGACGTAAGCCATAAACAGCTGTCAATAAAACTTGTATCAGTAGTCGCCCTTGTCAATAAGGACGAAATGATAGACACAGAATACATGATTATAGCACGATAGATGCTAATTATAGCACGATTGTTGCTCATTATAGCACGATAGATGCATTATAGCACGATAGATGCTAATTGAAGCACGATAGTTGTTCATCATAGCACGATATTTGCTGAAACCAAGCCTAAATGCAGTTACACCAAGTACAAAGCCGTAACTAGCTCTGGTGGCGCCCTGTGCGAGTTTTATTTTTTGGCGCCCTTCTCCCAATCTGCAAAGTGTAAAACATTTAATTGCGCTCTATCGGCGCCCCTTCCCAGTTCGTTGCCCTGTGTGCCCACACAACACTCAGTACCCTCCCTACGCCACTGAAGTTTTGTGTTATCAACTTTTTATAAGGTAAAATGAAGGTCTGTTAAAATAATCACACAAATACATCACACAACAGAGACTTCACACAAATACATCACACAACAGAGACTTCACACAAATACATCACACAACAGAGACTTTACACAAATGCATCACACAACAGAGACTTCACACAAATGCATCATACAACAGAGACTTCACACAATTACATCACACAACAGAGACTTCACACAAATGCATCACACAACAGAGACTTCACACAAATACATCACACAACAGAGACTTCACACAAATAGATCACATAAAAGACGCTTAACACAAGACGTCTATGTACAAAATAATCATGTTTTAGTCAGACGAAATTAAATTTATATCTGACTTTTGTACTGTTTTTGTTGAACACATATATTTTCACGACACACAAACTATAAGACCAGTCAACCTGCTAAAGACATTAGGATCAGCTCCAAACTCCAGCAACAGCTTCAGACAGTCCAGATTTTCTAAAGGCACGAGATTAATTTCATAGCCTAGGAAATAATGATTATTTGGTTTGGCGCCATTTTCTAGCAGCAGACGAGCGCAGTCCAAGTGGTTGTTCTCCAGCGCCATATTGAGAGGCTCTGAAGAAATCAATCAGATGAAAACATGACATACGAATGTCTACAAATGTTCAGTCAAAAAAATTACAGGATAACATATAAAATGGTTTTATTGAATCACTCTTCAAAGTATAACTAAAAAAAAATTACAAGATAATGTGTTGATTGTGTTTTAACTTATTTCAGAATAGCAGTAATTAAATGAAAATTCCGCATTTTATAACAATTGAATGGGTAGATAGATAGATAGATAGATAGATAGATAGATAGATAGATAGATAGATAGATAGATAGATAGATAGATAGATAGATAGATAGATAGATAGATAGATAGATAGATAGATAGATAGATAGATAGATAGATATTACATCATAGATGTGATGTCCAGTGCAGGCTATGATTTGTCACAACTGACCTATGGTCAAGTAGCCCAATTGTCTGGAAGACTCCGTGCTGTCCTCATCGTCCATAAAGAAGTCCACTTTCGCCCCGTGTTGAATCAGAAGTTTCAGTGGCTCGTGCAATCCTAGAGTCATACAGGTGTGATAATAAAAAGTGGGACAAGTGTGAGTCAAGAGGAGAATTGGTTGAGAAGTGCAGGACAGTGTATCAAAGGTGTGAGTTGGGATTCTTACTGATGTGTGAAAATGTGTAACAGGTGTAGTAATAAGGTGTGACAAGTATTGTGGCAAGGTGTGACAATGTAGGACAAGCGATGTGACAAGGCATGACAAGCGATGTGACAAGGCATGACAAGTGTTGTGACAAGGCTTGACAAGCGTTGCGACATGGCATGACAAGCGTTGTGACAAGGCTAGACAAGTGTTGTGACAAGGCTTGACAAGTGTTGTGGCAAGGCTTGACAAGCGTTGTGACATGGCATGACAAGCGATGTGACAAGGCATGACAAGTGTTGTGACAAGGCTTGACAAGCGTTGTGACATGGCATGACAAGCGTTGTGACAAGGCATGACAAGCGATGTGATAAGGCATGACAAGTGTTGTGACAAGGCTTGACAAGCGTTGTGACAAGGCTTGACAAGTGTTGTGACAAGGCTTGACAAGTGTTGTGGCAAGGCTTGACAAGCGTTGTGACAAGGCATGACAAGCGTTGTGACATGGCATGACAATTGTTGTGACAAGGCATGACAAGTGTTGTGACATGGCATGACAAGTGTTGTGACAAGGCATGACAAGTGTTGTGACAAGGCATGACAAGCGTTGTGACATGGCATGACAAGCGTTGTGACATGGCATGACAAGTGTTGTGACAAGGCATGACAAGTGTTGTGACAAGGCATGACAAGTGTTGTGACAAGGCATGACAAGTGTTGTGTCTAGGCATGACAAATGTTGTGACAAGGCATGATAAGTGTTGTGACTAGGCATGACAAGTGTTGTGATAAGGCTTGACAAGTGTTGTGACAAGGCTTGACAAGTGTTGTGACATGGCTTGACAAGTGTTGTGACAAGGAATGACAAGTGTTGTGACATGGCATGACAAGTGTTGTGACTAGGCATGACAAGTGTTGTGACAAGGCTTGACAAGTGTTGTGACAAGGCTTGACAAGTGTTGTGACATGGCATGACAAGCGTTGTGACAAGGCATGACAAGTGTTGTGACTAGGCATGACAAGTGTTGTGACATGGCATGACAAGTGTTGTGACAAGGCATAACAAGTGTTGTGACAAGGCATGACAAGTGTTGTGACAAGGCTTGACAAGTGTTGTGACAAGTTATGAGAATGTATATTATGCGTACGACACGTTATTACAAGAGTATGACACGTTATTACACTAGTATGACACATTATTACAATAGTATGACACATTATTACACTAGTATGACACGTTATTACACTAGTATAACACGTTATTACAAGAGTACGACACGTTTTTACAAGAGTATGACACGTTATTACACTAGTATGACACGTTATTACAAGAGTATGACACGTTATTACAAGAGTACGACACGTTATTACAAGAGTGTGACGATGTTTGACTAATGTATGATAAATCAATACACGTGAATGAAAATGGTGATTTGTCTTTTGGTCTCACCTTTTCTCGCGCACAGGTGTATGGGCCTGTAGCCTATATCGTCTGGGGCGTTAACGTCGGCTCCATGCTCCAGCAAAAACTCGATGCCCTCCATGTTGCCGGAGTGCACCGCGTAGTGCAGCGGCCTGAGCCCCCTCTTGACCGGTCCGTTGACATCGCCACCGCAGCGGACAATGGTCAGCAGGTCCTTGACGGGAGACTTGTAGGTCAAGGCATCTGCAAGTAGCCGCTGGAAATACGAGGCGATAAGTAAAAGGAAGGTGAAGATGAAAGATGAAGAGTACATTACCGGTCTGGCTGAATAGAAGTAATACTTATCATAACCTATGTCAGAATAGAACAAGGAATAATTACATAGATTACGTCTGAATAAAAGCCACTTACATGTGTAAGTGCACTCTTGCATTTATTCATTTATAAATGTTTTCACTTTTAGTTATCATATCTATCAACTATAGCAGTGTTTCCCAAACTGTGGTACATGTACACCATGGGGTACGCAGAGTTTGGCGGAGATACGCCCAGCAACGAACTGAGAACATCTAGGGTAAACATACACGGCTAAAGCGAGATCAATTGAGTCAAAACCAAGACAGTAAAAACAAAATATATGCAAGTACTAGATGTACCCGTGCAAAACCTTTGCATAGAGTTATATCCCCTTAGGCTTGATCGGTAGACTAGGTTATTTTTTTTTGGTTTCGGGCAGATCCGATTTTTTCATGATTGTATTTTAAACTGGATTACTGCTGTATTAATTCTTTACTTTCGATTTAACGCAGAACCCAAATCGCTATTATATTATTAGATTTTTTACTAGGGAGACTCAGTATTAGGAAAATAGAAAATAGGGTACACAGGTGTGGAAAGTTGAGGAAACACTGAACTATAGCAACGGAAAGAACTTAGTGCGCGATTAAATAGGTTTCATTTATAAACATTAATTTCTGAAATTACGCTTATTGGTTTTGTTCGCTTTTTTAAACTGTTTTACTAAACATGCTAAATACAGTGTTTAAAATCATACTTGATAAACAATTAGGTTTTTTTTTAATCACTATCTAAATCGCTGACTTACAAAGTAATTGAACGAATATTTAACTAATTGAATGGATATTGTAATGATAACTGGACTACCGACTGCATAACTTAACGTCCTGTAGCATGATTGACCATGTAACTAAGTTGTTAACTTGAAGTGACTTCAATATTTGCTCTTGAATCTTACAACGACTCTGCTTTGCGGCCCACTGACTAAATCTAATGGCACACCGGTGTGTTGTTGTTGTTGTTGTTGTCGTTGTTGTTAAAATACACGGTATAAATCGAGCGTCTGTCGACTTGAGACTCCAGGTTTCGGGCTTTGGAGAGAACCAAGGGAATTTATATAGGCTGCGACAAAGCTTCCCACAAAGTATTTTGTGGTATCGCTAAGTCCGTATGACTCTGGATGCAAGAAAGGCGCTACAAAAACTGTCTTATTGTAGTGGAACATAAAATCTAAGAGTCAGATATCTCATACTTCCGGGAACTTTACAGCTGCACATGACGCAGCCCATGATGATGATGATGATGATGATGATGATGATGATGATGATGATGATGATGATGATGATTTCTTTAGTACAAGTGCAGCAGCTCATTATTTATATCTGTTCTCTATTCTCTATCCTGAGCATAATGCTGCATTGTTTAGTAACTACATCTATCTCACTTTGACTGTTGGCAGAGTCGTCGTTAGGGATGGGCGGACCGGGGGGAGGTGTAGAAAATAACAGCTACTTTCGGGCCCTCGTATAAAGTAACTGCCGAAGCTCCTATAGAATTGTCTGAATTTTGTACTAGAAAGGAGCCCGTCACCAGTAAGGGGCGTGGTTACAAGAACGGTTATAACTTTATAAAAGCTCCTCCCCCCATCCCCCACCCTTATGATGAAAATGTTATTTTAAATATTCTATTACAGTGTACTCTGTTAAATGATCACAATGGGATAAGCTAAGTGCTTATGTATTTACTATCAATGTATTTAAATTGACAAAATAATTATTTAGCATTAATACGGACACGATTAATAATCAATAATAGATATGGAGATTCCATAGTCCTAACTTGACCTATCGATGCCCAGAAGAAACAGCTATAATCAGCTGAATACGTAACACATTAAAAACCATTCTGGACACAGGACGTGTTAGCGCATTTTCGTGTTATGTATCAGTACGTACGTTAGCTTTCAGTAAATATTTGTAAATTTTGGAAAGGTCAGATCGCGAAATGGACTTTTGATGCAGGAATGGCAGGCCAAGACCTACAAAAAAAGTATATACATCATGGGTCTAGGACTTATGGTTGCTGAGATCTAGGGTGATGACAAACGGACAGACAGACAGAAACGGAAACAATAGCGCATTCGACTTCTCGAAAATGCGCTAAAAACATATTCTTACTGGATGTTTACATTGCAATTGGTCAAAAACTTGTCAGGTGGGGGGTGGGGGGGGGTCGGTGATCTATTGTAAAAAGAATATCTCGTCTTACGTCAATTCAACTGGAGAACTATTGTAGGCTTGTAAAGGGGAATTACCTATCTGACTGATTACAATTACTTTCTCGTATCTCCCTCTTCGGTCTTATCGTTACAGTGACGCCTTGAAAGAAAAAAAAAATAAATTCAATGAAGAAAATATGAATCTGTCGAGACAATGTCGAGTATCGCCAGGATTGAAGTGTGTAATTATGACAGAAGATGAGATCTGGACATGACGTGTACAGTGCACATGATAATTTAACAGTTCCACATTGTACGGAACTGAATTGACCATAAAAAACTGCTTAATTCACACATTTCTTTTTTTAATTACAGAAATCTTTAACTTTTAGGTGGCAGTTAATCTACTTAATTACATCAGCGGGTTCATGTTCCCTTTCATTATCACTGTTCATTATTATCGATAAACAGATAGCACTATATGTGTTATACGTCATTTGATACCTAATTCATTATACGATTCTAAGTGATTTCACTTTCTGTGGGTTTGCGCCTGACTTTGTGTGTCTTGAAATCGTTTAACTCATATTTGAACCTGTTCTTATTTAGTGAGAAAGTTGGCAGCACATGTAGATTATATATATATATATATATATATATATATATATAACATTAAAACCGTGGGTGATAACAAAATACTGACCTCTTGAGAGCAGAAGAGGAAAGAGAATGGGGGGATAGAGGCCTATTTTTTTTTTACTTTGCATTAAACGATGTAATTTTATTATTTTATTCGGTGGCTTATTTTTTTATATTACTCATTTCAGGAAATAATGGGGTGTAACATATTAGGCCTACTTGAGAAATATTTTCTTGGAAACGGCATTAACCTATACAAAATTGAGACTGATCCTATTTGGAAACAAAAATGTTATTTCTGCTACTAGCTGTAATGCCCGGCATTTACCGGGAAATATATGTGTCATGTGTTACCCAATCGTAATCATTTTAAATATATATATATATATATATATATATATATATATATATATATATATATATTTATATATTT
>JAGDYQ010000040.1:5587117-5600137 GCA_021962125.1 Bulinus truncatus
GAGTTTAATCCAAACTCGTTTTTAAAATTGTGTACTTATATTATATCCTATTTAAAGTCCTGTTGATGTGGGTACAATTTTATTTTTAGTAAGTAAGTGCGCACCATTCGTTGCGTTTAACAATTTAAGTATACAATATGTAATTGCTGTAGTGTGTAGATTTTTATTAATATGTGTAGCTCACATTTTGTGCGAGGTGTTTTATGCGCTTCATAGCTTTACATTTTCTGTGTGTATAACATCTTGCAGTTAGCGTGTTGCATTCTGTGACACACTGCTGAACACCATATGAAATCACCGATATTCGCTAGTTTTTACTTCACAACCTTTTATTCCCCCTCCCCCCACCTCCCTGAAGCTTTAATTAAGCTTTACTATTGTCTTCAATCATCAGCTGTTAATTGGAGGACAGCGAACGCTCCTCACGTATCACTACAGATCCCATTACGAGACTGTGCGAGAACCAGCGTATCTATGTCAACAAACATTTTTGCCCCAGACAATTCAATTTGCTTGTTTACCACGCTATGGAGTTGACAGACAGTGTCAAGTTTCAGCGAACTACGCCAATAAATAATTCAACAAAATCATTGCAAACAGCAGACACGTTATTAATTTAATGCCAAAACTTGATTACACGTACGCAATTTCTATAAACGAAGTGGCTACGGTTACAGCAAACGCGCATGCGCTTTAGCGCTCTAGACGGACTATTTCTTTTTGAGGGCTTGGAATAGGATTAGGGTTAGGGATAGGGTTAGGGTTAGGGATAGGGATAGGAACAATACCTACAGCTGGACCCCGATAAAAAAATTCGAAATCCAAAAATATTGCTGTTTACGGTAAATTGATCGTTTTACTTGGACAACCGATAAGAAAAGTCAAAAACATATTTCTTTTCGACTCCAGCCTACCGAATATTTCAATATACGCAGTTCTGTTAAAGCCAATGTGCGTCTGTCTGTGTGTCTGTCTGTGTAAGCTGATGAGTTTAATTTTTTTCGGTCATTTAAATTTTCAATGGCGCAGGGATACTTCCAGTGTCCTTAAAATTTCTTCGTTATTCACCAGCCCCTAGAGATATCAAAAGCTATTAGACGTCATTTCTCGGCTTTATTTTTTTTCTTCCAAATCTGGCCACAAGACTCTTATTAAACCTGGCCAGAAGAGCCAACACTAAAACGTCAAGACTTTTCAAATTGGCCAGTTAACATTGCTCGACAATACAAAAGACAATATTGATTTTTTGTCTGAATAATAACAATAATAACATTAGTATTACAAAGTTTTAAAATTAATTAAAAAAAAAAATATGTTGTTTTAAAAAAAAAAAACAATTTCTTACCTTGTCATATTTAATACATGTCAGATACAAGCTACTTTATCTTAAATGTCAGATACAAGCTACTTTATCTTAAATGTCAGATGCAAGCTACTTTATCTTACAGGTCAGATGCAAGCTACTTTATCTTACATGTCAGATGCAAGCTACTTTATCTTACATGTCAGATGAAAGCTACTGTATCTTACATGTCTGATGCAAGCTACTTTATCTTACATGTCAGATGAAAGCTACTGTATCTTACATGTCTGATGCAAGCTACTTTATCTTACTAATAAATATTGATTAGGATAAATAGGCTTGGGATAAATAAAACAGAGGACTAATGTATTATATATATGAGGGGTTCCAAAGTTTTAGTACCATAGTACCTTGCCGTATGTAGACCATTTGTCTTGGCCCTAGGGCAGAAATCCACACATTTAGTACTAGACGGGAATACACAGTGAAATTGACATTTTAAAATAATTTTCCTTACGTAATGCACAGAGCGAGCTCTGGCATTATTTGATGTGTGAACAGAGGCGGATTTAAGGACGGCCGCAATGTGTGCACGCGCCCAGAGCCCACTAATATATAGGGGCCCCACAGAGGCCAATTGTAAAACCTTTTATAGGTCTCTCTTTTTCTAAAGGGCCCAATATTTTCTTCTGCACCCGGGGCCCCAAATGAACTTCCTATTGGTTAGTTGAAATCATAGTATTCATTAGGGTGAGGAACATTCTCTTAATCAGCATCGAAGTTTTATTAAAAAAAAAACAACAACCGAAAACCAAGATAGTAGTCCAATACCTGGTACTATTTCTAACTATAATCGATGAAAATCGGTACTATTTTTCACTAAAGTCGGTGAAAACCGCTAATATTTTCATTATAATTTATAAAAACCGTTATTATTTTTAACTTTAATCGATGAAAACCATGTCAACGAAAATCTACGTTTGTCAGCATTTAGATATTAGTGCTTATTACTCAAGTGGAGCGGATGGCCGATTGGCTTAGATGCTCTATTGACCTGGGTTTGATCTTCGGTTAGAACCAAAGGAATTTTTCCAGGTCCTGGTGAAAGTTAAAGTCCAATAAGTCCACCCAGCTTTAAATAGGTGCATGTCATAAGTTGAGGAAGTAAAGGCGGCTGAGCTTTGTTCTAACCACACAATCAATTTATGTGTCGTGGTTACAGAAACAAATGAATTCTACACTTCATCTGCCCTGATGGCCCCTTTAGGGTTAAAGGAACATTACGTTCTTTACACGATACTAAATACACGATTACAACTTGCTGTCTACACGACTATCTACACTGCGCACTATTCAAAGAACAATGCAAGGCTTAAATATATAATAATATATATAATAGCGATTTGGGCTCTGCGTTAAATCGAAAGTAAAGAATTAATACAACAGTATTCCAGTTTAAAATACAATCATGAAAAAATCGGATCTGCCCGAAACCAAAAAATAACCTAGTCTACCGATCAAGCCTAAGGGGATATAACTCTATGTAAAAGTTTTGCAGGGTACAGCTAGTAGGAGTTAAAAAGATTTGTAGAGGGTCGTTGCAAAACACTTTGACTAGTGACATACAATTTTCCACATCTGTTGTAACTCAGATATCTACACTACTCTACGGCTTCAGAAACCTCCACATAAGTCACAATGATATCCGTGATGAGAATGTCAAAATGATATGACCTTAGTTTTTCACTTCTCAGTTCAGATATTTGTCCCAGATAAAAGTAGGTCAGCCTGAAGACTTTCAAATTCAAATCGAAACTGAACAAACCAGATTAATTGCTAAATGTCCGGACAGGTTATATAAGTCCGGACAAGTTCAATGTTTGTTTTTTTTTAATTTTAATTTTTCTTTAAACAAAACAAAACAATAAAATATAAATACAAACAACACACTTGGATGAAATCTAAAGTTAAAATAACTACGGCAACACTTTCTAACTAACAGTCTTTTAATCTGTGAAGTATTTCTTTGAAGATTAATCGGCCTGTACTTCATTATGAATAATATAGCAGGTTTGATAATGAATCGCTATGTGTCTCAACATAGTTTTAAAAAAATAAATTATTTTAATGACATACTTTGGTCGGCGCTTGACAAAAATATATGAGGTAATAATTAGAACTAAAGAAGTAGTTAGATGTATTCTAAATGAGTACCTATTGAAGTCTGAAGTTAGCATTCTAATATTTCTTTATTTTTTTAAATTTTTGTTTAAAGACAAACAAACAAAATGTTTGTGTTTGTTACATAAGACTGAGTACAAGAAAGTTGCAATCGAACAACATCGGGACAAATTAATCCTGACAGTCTGGTCGGGGAAGAGCCAACGTGAAGGATGAAAATGAAAATAAAATTGTATACTGGATTAAAAAGTCTGATTTCTGTTTCTGAATAAGAGAGACAACACTGCGATAACAAAGACATATTAAATGACATGTAACTTTTGTTACTACTTCCCACACATAATAGTGTTTGTTTGTTTGTTTGTTTGAGTGTGTGTGTGTGGGGGGGAGGTTATCATTTCAGGACAACTCGGAGAAGCAAAGTTAACTCTTACCACATTTCAATTAAAATCAACTTTTTCCGAAATGTTTTTTTTTAATTATCTCCCATGAGCTGCTCTTAGCTTCCGTAGTAACCCAAGATGGCGCATGGGCGTTGACTCTGTCATGGCGGTGGGTGAAACAGAAAAAAAAATCAATAAATGACTTCAGGTGGAAATTAATCTGCCTGAAGCCTTGACCTTCTTTCTGAGCTTAAATTTCGGAATCTTGGAATTTTTTCGCTTGTTTGTGAGGGACTTCATCTTACTGATCAAGTTTTTTTTCTTTACACCCAGTAGCTTGAGTTTTTTTGAACATGTATAATAAACAGGAAAATGCTTGGTTAATCTTAATGTTCACTAAATATAAAGATAAACAGTAAACATATTTATCAAACAACCAATCAAACGATCTATCTTTATATCTATGTCTCTGCTTATGTAACTGTCAGCCTGTTGGACTGTCTGTTAAGATATTTGATTCAAGTCAAGTTATTACATGACAAGTCATGACTGATCTTTTTTATTGTCAAAAATATGACTTACACAATTGATGTATTTGGGGGGGGCAATCTTACGCTCCTGGCAATCTCCACAAACAAGGAGCCCATTAGATGACAAACACTGCTACACGTATTGTTTGGTCATTGTTTAACTGTTTACTGTGAACAATGGACTTAGAAAGTGTTGGTACATGGGAGGGGGGCCCTAAGCAGTGATTCCAGATATTTGGGTGTTTAAGACCCATGTCAAAGATATCTGACGTGGCAGTTTTAGCATCAGCTTTAATCGTGCATCGTAAAGGCGTCCCCCCGTGTGGGCCCTAGTTTGTTTATCCATAGGGCGGTGTGGTAGAACACTCGATTGCTTACTGGTTGGCCTCGAGTTTGAATCTCTGTGCCTGGTTCTGTCTGGGGCTCGGTCAATGTCCATCAATCCTCCCTTCTTCTTCCTTTGGCTCTGCAGCCCATTTAGGTCCCTGGCCTGCCCTACTACTCTTCTCCACTTTTCCCGATCCATGGCTTTCTTCCTCCTTTAGTCCTACTAGCCTACAAAAATTTATTACCCAACATTTGTATCGGAATAAAAAGCGGTTTCACATTGTACTAGCCAGAAATCCCATGAAATAGCCGTGGCTACAGACACAGGGGACGGATGATCGCGTGGTAAAGCGATCGACTGTCGATCTGAAGGTACCTGGTTCGTTCTCCGGTGAGGACCAATGGATATTTCAGGTCATGGCTTAAGTCCCCGCTATGTCTCCCGTGGTGCCTCCGTGGTCATTGCACCATCGTCTATGGTGGGGGTGAAAGAAGGACATTGCAAAAACCGCCCCATTAGTGGTTTACAGGATCTAAGAGATTCCATCTCATCCTTACAGGGACTTCACACACACACACACACACACACACACACACAGAGAGAGAGAGAGAGAGAAACAGATGAACTCTACTGTTTCTGACCCCGGTTGTCTGTGTTGGCTTGATAAGTATAATGGAAAATGTACTTAACATTTTTAGTGTGTTTCTAAACGACAGGGTCACTTGGTGCAGTGGAAAATAAACAGTTTTTATCAGTATAGATGATATGTATGTATAAATGATGAAAGACATCAAATATTTCATTGTTACTGACAGTAGGGGAACGCAATTATTGTCTCCCTTGATCTATGCACAAAATACAAACATTGTAATTGACATAATTTGAACATAGTACCTGTTTAACAAGATGAAAAAAAAACAACTTTATTGCATGATTTATAATTTTATTTTTTTTTCCTTAAAATTATTTACAAATGTGAACTTCTGAAGTTGTTTAATAAAGTACGGGCGGTATATTAATATTGTCTGTTATAATGAAAAGCTCACAGAGAAGATACAAAAAAAATATGGTTTATACAAATCTAATACATAATCGGCTAGCCTGGCGTACGTACGTGTGTATAACTTCCTCGGCTAAAAATAGACTGGGGAATTTGTAAAGATGGTCATAAGCACACACCCTACATCTCTCTCTCTAGCTCTCTGTCTACCTCTCTCTCTATTTCTCTGTCTACCTCTCTATCTCTCTCTCTCTCTCTGCCACTCTCTCTCTAGCTCTCTGTCTACCCCCCTATCTCTCTCTTTCTCTAGCTCTCTGTCTACCTCTCTCTCTAGCTCTCTGTCTACCTCTCTATCTCTCTCTCTAGCTCTCTGTCTCTCTGCCTCTCTCTCTCTCTCTCTAGCTCTCTGTATACCCCCCTCTCTCTTTCTCTCTCTCTCTTACAACTCTGTGTATCTTCTTACGTATTATCTGAGAATTGTTAAAATATTTTAAAATGATTTTGAATCGCCAGAAAATATGATTGAATAACGTGGAATTTGTGAATTATAAATAGTGACATGGAATTTGTGAATTATGAAAAATGTGACATGGAATTAGTGACAGAAATAGTTACATGGAATTAGTGACAGCAATAGTTACATGGAATTTGTGACAGCAATAATTACATGGAATCTGTAACATATAAATAGTGACATGAAATTTATGACAGAAATACTGAATTGGAATTTGTGACATAGATATAGTGACGTGAAATTTGGAACATAGAAATAGTGACATAGGCTAGGCTTTTATGTGATACAGTAATTGTGAGATACAGATAGTTTGACATAAAAGCTCTTGAATTGAAGTTGTGACGTAGACTTATTGACTAAAAAGAAATGTTGTATTATTTGTGTCAAACAGGTTGTGACATACAACAATAATTCCGAAAGGATGTTTAACCTATTAGCTGTGACATGAGATGTCATGTAGTAATTGTGACTTACAGAGTATGAGTTCATCATACACAACCTGACAACACCGGATACAGGCACACTATCGATATAGGCGACTGCTTCTGAATTGTTTTCTGTTTGGCTTTGATCTTGAAAGGGACGGTCAAATGTCTTCAAAAGTAAGGGTGGGTGGGAGGGAAATGGAGAGGAGGTGTGGGGGAGGAGTATGGGGGGGGGAGAGACAGTGAGAGACGGAACTAGACGGGGAGAGGGGGGGTCTGCTATAGGGAATGAATGAGATGAGAATCGAAGAGTGCTCTTTTCTTAATTTTGATTGGACGACAGACTGCTGTTATGTACGAAAGAAGGGTAAATTGTGGCTATTAATAGAAGTCAATTTGGTTTAAAGAGTTTGCTACTTGCGTCTTCAAAGTCGATGGTTCTTATGATATCGTTCAACTTCAGATTTAAATTTGTTTTTAAGCTTCGGTTTGATTTACTAAAATAACTTTATTTTTTTACGACTATTTCATTTTGTGTCTTCTTCAACTTCTTGTATTCTTTGAAATAAAAATAAATTTGATATAAAAAAAAGGAATATAATATCGGAATAAATAATGATTTGGCTTTTAAGATAATGTTTTAATTAGATTTAGGAAATAATCAAAAGCTATTTTTTTTTATTTTAAAATATCTCTGGTTACTCTCACCAATGTGGCGAAATATTTTTTTTTAAAAATCAAGGAAACTTTACTTATTGTTAAATGACATATGTATGTGTGTGTGTATGTGTGTGTGTGTGTGTGTGTGTGTGTGTGTTTGTGTGTGTGTGGCACCTAAAGAAGAAACCAATGGACGTAAGGGGAAATAATGCTGCATGCGTCTTGAATGTTGAAGTCTCAAATCTCCAATTTACCAAACATATTTACAAAAAAATGTAACAGTCAAAGAACAATCTGTAGATAAATAAAAATTTTGTTCGTATGTCAAATTAAAGACACTAGGAAATTTTTTTTTTGTTTTGTAAGACACGTCACACACCAGTGTCACGGTGATCTGAACCCGTGACCTGTACAATATACCGTCAGATTCTCTACTTGACTGTCATGCGCCCCAGGTCCTAAATGATTTTTATAGTGTGGGGGTGGCTAGAAGAGGCCTCAGTTAAAATGAAGAGGCCTCAGTTAAAATTAGATTATTACAGGCCCAGTATTCGCTGGCGGCTGATGCATTAATCGCTTGTTTGCCTTAAGCAAAGACAATTAACTTTTACTAGGGCCTCCAGAAGTATCTCCACAAAGAACTTCCCCATTAAAAAAATGCATCTTGTTCTGGGGCCCTAAAATGTACGTTTGCCTAAGGGTTCCCAAAAGCATAGAAACGGCCCTGGCTTAAGAAAAAAAAAATAAATTGACTAAAAGTTGATTATCAATAGTCAAGGACATAAAGTACATCATCAATTCATCGTAATACTTCTGGACGTTATTTACTTTCATTGACATAGTAAGAGTTTTTTGTACTCTACCATAGTTGGCAACAGTAATGAATGTACTATACCATATATATGGTCACTATTAACGTAGTCCGCATCACCGGAAGTCCTACGACCATTGTGGCATCTGTCAGTGCTGGCCACTCACCGGAATGGCGAAGAAGTCGGACAATGGCTAGAGGTCTCCCAGGGCCAGGTGATGATTTAGATTTCCATCCGGTTCATCAATGTCTCCCGATGTCCATCTGCACTCAGGATGTACGCATTGACCTTAACTTGTAAAAAAGGAACTTTACAAAATATTGAAAAACTCATTCTGAATGTCCATCAAAATACGCGATTTATGGTTTGAGAATCTTGAATGCTAGTGGTTCAACAAACATTACCACTTGTCTAGAAACCATCTTCACAATAGTGGTTCAACAAACATTACCACCTGTCTAGAAACCATCTTCACACTAGTGGTTCAACAAACATTACCACTTGTCTAGAAACCATCTTCACACTAGTGGTTCAACAAACATCTCCACTTGTGAACAAACAATCTTTATTTATGACTTAGTAGATTATTAAAGCACCATTAGTAAGTTTTAGGAAAGCTCCAATAAAGTTAGTTGTCTTTTATTTTTTTTTAAATATTTTATTTTTTAATCTTCTTTAAATATTAGGATCCGTCTAGTACTGTCCACTACTTGTAGACTATTTTACGGCTGTCAGTGAGATACTTACAACTCTCAGTTATATACTTACAACTTAAGTGTTTAACCTTGTCTCCTGTCTTACCTTGCAATTATAAAAACTCAGCATCACAAGCGTCGTGTGCGTCACTATTATTTCTTTCAAAATGTAGCAAAGTTTAAATGAGATAATATATTGAGAGTCTAAGGGGGGAGACAATCAAATCGGTGATTTTATGTTTTATAAACAATTTAAAATTTTACGCTTCTTTCACCGAGATACAACCACTAACCTAAGGAGACTATGGAAAGCTTACTTCTTAGTTTATTGCAAGCAAAGTTTTTCTCGCTTGTATGAAGTCATTTCAAAAGATAAAAAAAAATACCCAATTCATATTACTATGATTATTATAAATATCAGCTTATTTGTAACGGAAGTTTACATAGTTTGGCTCAAAAAAAAAATGCGTTGCCAAAGTCCCGTCTTATAGCCCATTAAAAAGATAATTTAATGATTCTTCCCTTGAAAAGCTTTAACATTAACAATCCCTTCATTATGTTTACGTTGATGTCTACAGATATTATCTTTATATTTCTAAGTGAATGAACTAGACACTAGTTAAGTCCTATGACCTGATTAATGGACGTCATTAACGACCCTACAATATCTCGTGTTGACCTCCAGACGTTTTTAAAATCCTGATCAAGTTTTTTTGAGATTATGGCACTCAGCTTTTCACATTTTATAATGTTCTTAAAAGTACAAATTAGAATTTCAAAGATGATGGAATCTTATTAGTAGACGACTAATACTCCCAAAGTCTCAATTAAAAATATGATTTTGACTTGGGTTATTTAGTGTCCTAATACTAATAAAGTCTATACAAATAAATATAATTTTACTTTTTAATGTTCGATAGTCCTTTTCATGCGTTTTGCATTTATATTTCAAATATCACAGATTTTATTTGAAAGTCCTGTATTATGTTTAGAGCTCAAATAACACATGTGTTTATTTAAGTGTTTACTTTTTTCTTAAATTAATGAACTTTCTTCTTCTTCTTACCTAGTTGAAGAAATTGAGTCAGACTACTAGTGGCTCTAGATGAAGTAATTGAATCGCAATGCCTGTGGCTCTTGTTGAAGTAATAGAATCACACTGAATGTGGCTCTAGATCAAGTAATTGAGTCAGACTACTTGTGGCTCTAGATGAAGTAACCGAATCAGACTACTTGTGGCTCTAGATGAAGTAATTGAATCGCAATGCGTGCGGTTCTAGATGAAGTAACTGAATCAGACTACTTGTGACTCTAGATGAAGTAACTGAATCAGACTACTTGTGGTTCTAGATGAAGTAACTGAATCAGACAACTTGTGGCTCTAGATGAAGTAACTGAATCAGACTACTTGTGGCTCTAGATGAAATAACTGAATCAGACTACTTGTGGCTCTAGATGAAGTAACTGAATCAGACTACTTGTGGCTCTAGATGAAGTAACTGAATCAGACTACTTGTGGTTCTAGATGAAGTAACTGAATCAGACTACTTGTGGCTCTAGATGAAGTAACTGAATCAGACTACTTGTGGCTCTAGATGAAGTAATTGAATCGCAATGCGTGCGGTTCTAGATGAAGTAACTGAATCAGACTACTTGTGACTCTAGATGAAGTAATTGAATCACACTGAGTGTGGCTCTAAGTGTGACTCTATTTGAACAAATTGAGTCAGTTCTTTATGTAATTTCGTTACTTGTCTTCAGTAAATATTGTTAAACTTTACTCAATCAATACTTTACTGCAGATCATCTAAACAGTTTCTGATATCTTGATATTTAACAAAACATCCTAAGTGCAATTTTATAAGCCTGAACAAAGACATTTATTGTCTTTCATTATATATATATATATATATTTCGTGTTATAAACGTAGACATTTCGTGTCTTTTATAATAAACAATCGAGTTTCTGGTCCTTTTTCAACAAACATGTTTGACGTTAAAATGCAAAATAAAAAAATGAATCACCGTAAATTTCAAATCTCAGTTTTGATAATATAGAAAGTAAATCGTTTAAAAATTTGAATACTTGAACGGTTTTTTTTTAAATTAATAGTCAAAAGTGTAAGCAAGTAAATATATAATCACAATCAAGTCAGAAAATGTTTTTTTCCTTACTGTAATGCTAAACAACATCCTACATCAACAATAACAGCGACATTTATGTTTACAGAAAAAAAAATTAAATGTGTTCATGTTTCAATGACGTCATCACATTTGCGGTGAATTATATTATGACGTTGTATGTCATTATCATTGCTAATTTTTAAACAAAAGAAAGATTCAGGGATAGAGAGGGGAAGTAGCCCATTGAGTAATACACACTGAGGACGTATGTACCAGACACTATGAGACGGAACTGTAAGCTAGACCAGGCATCGCCAGGCTACAGCCCGCTGGCCAAATACGGCCACCAGGACCGTTTAATCCGGCCTGCGGCATATCACTTGTTTCAAAATAAATCACAGCACTAGCATTTCATATTACGAAATTTACCTTTAATTTATATTAATTCATATCATCTGCTCATATCACGGCGTGACGGTCAAATTTACGAATCCACTGTGGTCCGCGGCATAAAATGTTTGCCCACCCTTAGCTAGACAGACGCAAATAACGAAGTTGAAATCATTTGTCTAGAAAACAAAAAATCTTTGAGACTCTGAACTCTTCAGCCATGAAACAAAACAGAGGAATGTTTTTTTTTTTTCCCCCGATTGATTTCCTTTTTTAATTTGTTTCCTTTTTACTTTTTTTTTTTAATTGCCATTTTTTTATTTTAACCGTTGGCTAGTCTGTAGGATGAAAACTTCACGCTACATGACGCCTAATGTTTTCATCAGCCCAACAGCCCTAACCTACCCCTCTCTCCACCTCCCCTCCCACCCTTCACCCAATAGTTTGCTAATGGAGCGGTACAATGAAATATTTTTTTTAGCGATTAATCTTTGGTTTAATGTATTGGTATTGTTTCGTTGAAATCATTGACTGCAACTGGGGGGAGATTTTATAAAACTTAATGAAACGTGAAGATATGAAGATACGAAAGGAAGCCGAGATTTATAAACATTGAGACTGTGTGTGTGGGTGTGTGTATGTATGTGCCTGTGTGTGGGTGTGTGTATGCATGTGCCTGTGTGTGGGTGTGTGTATGCATGTGCCTGTGTGTGGGTGTGTGTATGTATGTGTCGGTGTCTGTGTCTGTGTGTATGTATATGTCTGTCCGTGAGTGTGTGTGTGGGTGTCTAAGTGTGCGTCTGTGTGAGGGTGTGTGTGTGTATATATATATATGTCTGTGTGTGGGTGTGTGTGTCTGTGTGTGGGTGTGTGTGTCCGTGAGTGTGTGTGTGGGTGTGTAAGTGTGCGTGTCTGTGTGCGGGTGTGTGTGAGTAGATTTTCTTGTTCCGTGCAAATTGCTTTCGGGAGCGAACTATGTTCTGAGTGGGTGGAGGTGTGGAGATATAAATAGCTTCAAGGAAGATTGTAATTGAACAAAGTATATTAAATAACTTGTTTTTTTTTTAGGTTCAATTCTGAGGGGGGAAAATGAACTAGTGGTCCAATGTACCTTAATCACGGCATGTCACAACTCAGCCAGTTCATTATTTTTATACTTTGTGTTATTTGCACTACACGCTGATATCATCAAGCGTGGGTGCCGGTATTTGCAATATTTAAAAATAGGGCGTTTCAATTTGACGCTGGAATATAATTTACTTATTTGACTTCAATTTTGTGATTTCAAACTGTTTTAAAAACAAAACGAAAACTGTAACAGTGCGCATGACATCGGCTGGCCACAGACAAAAGAGAAGTAAGATTATATTCACTGATGGGTAGAGTTCATTCACAGACAGGATGGGTAGAGTTGATTCACAGACATGATGGGTAGAGTTGATTCACAGACATGATGGGTAGAGTTGATTCACAGACATGATGGGTAGAGTTGATTCACAGACATGATGGGTAGAGTTGATTCACAGACATGATGGGTAGAGTTGATTCACGGACATGATGGGTAGAGTTGATTCACAGACATGATGGGTAGAGTTGATGCACCGGCCTGATGGGTAGAGTTGATTTCATGAGATAAGGCCGCGGCTCTCAATCAGCGGTATGGGACATGTTATGT